>VSTD030002992.1:0-11296 GCA_008808055.3 Sporobolus alterniflorus | reverse complement strand
AGTCCCTAAGAGAAACGAACACACGGAGATCATCGATGAAGTGCTTGCTTGAAGATTGAGTGGGTCACTCAAGAGAATGACTCAAATCTTTCTTAGGAAGCTTAGATTGGAGTGAAGATTGAGGGAGAGAGGTTTTGAGCTCAAGAAAGGTTGGTTCAAAGTGTTTTCAAGTGAACTAAGTGGCCAACCGAGCTGAGGGGGTGCGGGGGGCCTTTTATAGCGCCTAGAAGGAATTTGCCCGTTGGGGTGTCAGAGACATAGACATGTTCGGGCTGGGGGCCGAACATGTCCGACAACCATCTCTAGAATCTGCCCACGGCACCAGACATGCCCGGTGTCTGCCCTTAACATGGGTTAAGGCTGAGGAGCCGGACATGTCCAGTACCGGGACTGGATATGCCCGGAAAGTGTTATTGTAACCCGGTTAGGGAGCCAGATAAGTCCAGCTAGGGACTTAGCTGCTGCGAAGAAAAGCTGAACATGTCTGGTAAATGCTACTAGAATCCGGCAATGGACCCGGATAAGTTCAGAGAGCAGAGGAAAACTGGGTGGCCCAGACATGTTCGGGCTGGGGGCCACACATGTCTGGTTTTGCTTACTGGAATCCAGCTAGGAAACTGGATATGTCCGGATTTTCTGGAGAATTTGGTTCGAAGGAGTTTTTCATCAATTTGCACTTCCCCAACTCACCCAATGCAGCCCCCTTGATAGTACAGAGCTTCTAGGACACAAATAAAATAAAAGCTCCTTAATCCTCAAGGATCTTCATGACTTTTCCTTTTTTTCTTCATTGTAGGCCATAGAGATTTTAATAGTCCGTTTGTATTGTCTTTTTCAATGTGATTCTCTACAAAACTCTCAACACAAGGTTATGACTGTAATTGTCGCTCATCAATCCTCCAAAATCCACAAGGGGGCCTAGATGCACTTTCAATCTCCTCCTTTTGGTGATTGATGACAACACTTAGAGTTTTTCAACAAATAAGCATAATAGAGTTTTATTTTCCAAATTTGTATAAGGAGCTACCCCAAAGATATGCATGGGTTAACAAGCACAAAAATTACACTAAGAAGCATGTGAGGGCTCAATTGTATAGTTTTGCAAAACGTGGGGTGCCTAAAAGAATAAGTGTAATGAAGTGATAAGATATAGTGATACAATAAGAAAACGCACAAGATTACACCAACAACATGAATAACAAGGCACAACAACAAATACATAACATCATCATTCATGGAGATATAAGCATAATAAACAAGCAATAGATAAATAAGTTCAAATCTCCATAAAAAGTTTTACAAGCCACACATAAATAAGTTCTTGTCCACCACGACCATCACACGTACTACACATGTCCATTGCACACTGAAAAGAACAAACAATGAAAAATGATAGAGATAACTATCTTCTCCCCCATTGGCGTCAAGACACAAAAAATGGAAAAGACTCGAAGAAGTGCAGGGCCGTGCCAACTAATCATCATCCTCCATATCCTCATTGTCGTTGGCAGCCTCCTCCTCCTCATCATCATCGTCATCGCTGCTGGTAGGAGCATAAGAGGTGCATACGCCAAAGGCAGCTAACTCAGCAGGAGTCAGTGAGGCATAGGGGTCGGTGACGAGTGGGTAGACGGGCACGTCAGGGAACTCAAGAAGCGACTCATCCCACTGACTATGAATAATCTCTTGGTTGCGACAGACGATCTCCATGCGCTGCTCAATGACATCCAAATGCTGATCGGTGCGATGGCACATGGTGAAGATACCTTGGAACATCTTCAAGAAGCCAGAGTTGGAGCTAGGGGAGGTTGCACCACCACTGTGGGTAGTGCGAGTAGGAGCCACAGCTGGAGGAGGAGAAGTGCGAGGAGTCCTTGGATCCTTGGGAACTGTGGGGTAAAGCGGCTCATGTGCAACATCATTATAAAATTTCTCATGTGCCACAATCTCAATCATGCACTGAATGTAGGGGGGCAAATCCACAAGATCGCTAAGGGTTGATGGCAATGTTCCATATCTCGTCCACGATGTAGTCAAACACATTAAACCGCTCATGCTTCATGAGCACATCAAGCAAGTTCTGCTCATAGGCCAGAATGGCGTTGGAATCATCAATCCTTGGCCCTAGAGCCCTCCTCATCATTCAGTAAAAAGTGAGAAAATGGGGTAGAATCCCATCAACCTTGGGAGCACAGAAGCCACTATTTGGGATATACATTAGAGTTTTCTCCCTTGGTGCCATCACTCTCCCGATATGCAGCTTCTCAGGGATGGCTAGGTGATTAGACAATCCAAGAATCCCGATAAATTGTGAAAGCTTGATGGAGAATCTTCTGCCATTAGTCATCCACATGAAAATTCTCTCTCTCTCTCTTGTCAAAGAAGAGAGTGGCATAAAACTCAGTAATAACTTCTTGATTCCAACTGTACCAAAAAGATAGGAGTTGTGTGATGCCATGGAACTCACACACCTCCAGAATCCTGTTGAAGTGCATGTCTCTCTTGCTCTTCATATAGTTTATGTGAACCCACTGAGCAGGGACCACTGTCTTGCTTTTATTGTAGAGAACAGAGAGGTACCAATCTTGATGGAAGAAGGTCCAGAATCTCTCATCGGTGCCTCTTTCCTTGGCTGAGCTGTAGCAAGGCATGTCCCGGAGAGTGACAAGGTTCCTTGGATCCACCTTGTAGTAGTTGACAACTTCCTGGTCGATGTAAACTACCGGGGGCCTTAGCTTGAGGCACTCAATCTCACTAGGCTATTCGGGAGTGCCAACACAAGGAGGGGAATCCTCGAGAGAGGATTCCTTGTGGAGAGAGTTTGGCCTCCGCCTCTTGATGAGCTGCTTGGGCATGGCTACGGGAGCACAACTTAAAGAGCCATCGACATCCTAATAGTGCTTGGTGCGACGCTCATGTCCCTTACAAGCCATGACCTTCAAGAAAGAATAAGCAAAGAGAGTGAGAACATGATAGGAATGCTAGAAGCCAAGGGGTGAGAGTCCGATGAAAGATCAATGATTAGTCGGCATTGTGAAGTGCAAGACGTGCTAGGAAAACCGGATATGTTCGGCCCTTAGGCCGGATATGTCCGGGTCTGGCTGGACATGTCTGGCCAGGGACCGGATATGTCTGGTCCTGACAGACCTTGCAAGCCAAAATGTCACAAATCCATCATAGGAATCTCACCAAACTTTGCACAAACAACTACTAGCACCCTAGGCACATCATAGCCAAAGGATAATACTTGCATTGAAGGATTAACAAGTAGATCGCAAGATTAAGACTTAAAAACCTAACCTAAGACTTGCAAGGAATGGAAATCACTTCTAAGCAAGACTCAAGCAAGGGGAAAGAACCTAGAGGTACTACAAGGCATATGACACCATGCATTGCAAGAGATCGATGAAGAATGAAGAAATCTTGAAGAAACCTTGAATATACCTTAGGAGAGAGAACCCAACTGGGGTTGAAGATCCCTAGGGTTAGGGGAGGCAAATCCCCCAAAACCCGAAGGGATTCGGTGGAGGAACTCAAGAATTGCCTTGGAGAGCCTTGGAGGCACATGGAGAGGAGTGGAGAGTGAAATAGAGGGTCTAGTGTTCTAAGGGGTATGAGGCCCCCTTATATATACCCTTGAAACCTGAGAGCCAAATATGTCCGAGCTGGAAGCTGGACATGTCCGGGCCAGGGGCCGGACATGTTCGGTAAAATCTGACTTAGCGGTTTCCAGAAAATTTGGCCGGATATGTCCAGCAAAGGGGCAGACGTGTCTGGTGATATTAGGACAGAATTGACTCGGAAACCTCTAGAAAGTTCGATTATTGATGGATTTGGTGTATATGCCAATAGTAGTACATATAGTGGTCATAGATGAACAAGTTTTGAAAAACAAAACATACATATGGCTTGAAAGCAATAAGATCATAAAGCATGCATAAATTTGAGCATAAA
This sequence comes from Sporobolus alterniflorus, assembly GCA_008808055.3. Lineage (NCBI taxonomy): Eukaryota > Viridiplantae > Streptophyta > Magnoliopsida > Poales > Poaceae > Sporobolus > Sporobolus alterniflorus. The sequence continues at coordinate 7,342 of VSTD030002992.1, read as the reverse complement.
TAGGATTTTTGACATAAAAGCAAGCTCAACAAGTAATAACAAGTTTCAAATCAGATGTGCAACACCCTAAGCCACATTCTGAGAATCAATGATGTTTAGTTCACTTCGGAGTTCATGTAATCTTCACTCATCAAGTGGCTCAGTGAAAATATCGGCTAATTGGTCACTGGTTCCAACGTGTGAGATAACAATATCCTATTTGATGGCATGATCTCTTAAAAAGTGGTGTCGAATGTCTATGTGTTTGGTTCTAGAATGCTCACAAGAGTGTAAGCAATCTTGATGACACTCTCATTGTCACATAGGAGAGAGACTTGGCTCATAGTGTAACCACAGTCCTTGAGAGTTTGTCGCATCCAAAGTAGTTGTACACAACAACTACCAACGGTAATATATTCCACTTCGGCCGTGGAAAGGGCAACAGAATTTTATTTCTTTGATGACCAAGAGACAAGGGACCGACCAAGAAATTGACAAGTCCTGAAGGTACTTTTTCTACCAACTTTACATCTGGCATAATCGGCATCTGAATATCCAACGAACTTAAAACCAGACCCCTTAGAATACCATAAGCCTAGGTTGAATGTGAGAACTAGATACATCATTATTCTCTTGACTGCCCTTAAATATCAATCTGTGGGTGTGACTTGGAATCTTGCATACATGCACACACTAAGCATGATATCAGGCCTAAATGCACAAAGGTAAAGCAAAGATCTAATCATGGAGCGATATACCTTTTGATCAACCGATGTGCCACCCATATCAAGAGCAGGTTGACCATTAGTGCCCATGGAAATCTTGATGGGCTTTGCCTTGTCCGTATCAAACTTCTTTAGTATGTCACGAGTATACTTCATTTGGCTAATGAAGGTCTCATCCTTGACTTACTTGATTTAAAATTCAAGAAAGAACATGAAAATCCCATCATTGATATTTCAAACCTATCGGTCATGATTTTGCTAAACTCATCATAAAAAGATTTGTTAGTAGAACCAAAGATAATATCATCAACATATATTTGGCATACAAATAAATCTTTATCCATCCTTCTAGTTAAGAGAGTAGAATCACCATCACCAATCTTAAAACCATTATCAATTAGAAAATCTCTAAGGCATTTATACTATGCTCTTGGTGCTTGCTTAATCTCATAGAGCGTCTTACAAAGTTTATAAACATGATTAGGATACTCTTCACTTTCAAAGCCGGGTGGTTGCTCTACATGCACTTCTTCTTTAATTGGACTATTGAAGAAGACACTCTTGACGTCCATTTGATAAAGCTTAAAATCATGGTGAGCAGCATAGGTAAGTAATATTTGAATTATTTTAAGCCTAGCTACGGGAGTAAAAGTTTCATCAAAATCCAAACCTTCGACTTGTGAACAACATTTGACCACAAGTTGTGCTTTGTTCCTTGTAATAACTTTATGTTCATCTTGCTTGTTGCACAATACCCAATTGGTACCTACAACATTTAGCTTTGGCCTTTTAACCAAAGACCATACTTCATTATGTTTGAAGTTGTTCAACTCTTCTTGCATTGTCACTACCCAATTCGGATCACGTAGTGTAACTTCTACCTTGAAAGGCTCAAAAGAAGAAACAAACGAGTAATGTTCATAAAAATTTGCAACACGTGATCTAGTAGTTACCCATTTCTCAATATCACCAAGTATGATGTTGATGGGGTGATCTCTTTGAATATTGTGACGTACTCTTAGATGTGGTGGTGCTTCTTCATTACCCCCATCATCCTCATCTCCCCATTGATCATTGCTCTCCTCTTGGACTTGATCATGTTACTCATCTTCTTCTTCATGTTTATCTTAATCGAGCCCTTGTTTGAGTGGAGTGGTGTCATTTGGGGATTGACCTTGTGGTTGATCACTTGGGTCTTGAGGCCTTATATCACCAATAGCCATTCTTTGCAAGGCATCACATGGAGCTTCCTCATCATCTACAATATCAAGATCAACTTGCTCCTTTTGAGAGCCGTTAGTCTCATTAAACACCGCATCACATATGGTTTTAACACAACCGGAAGTCATGTTGAAAACATGATATGCGCGAGAGTTTGAATCATAACCTAACAATAAACTTTCATACACTTTAGGAGCAAATTTAGAAGACTTTGACCTTTTTTTGTAGAACATAGCACTTGCTTCTAAAAACTTAAAAGTAAGATACACTTGGCTTATTATAGGTTAGGAGCTCATAAGATGTCTTCTTCAAGATCTTATAGAGGTAAATGCGGTTAGTTGCATGACATGCCGTGTTGACCGCCTCCGCCCAAAATTGGTCTGAGGTCTTGTATTCATCAAGCATGGTTCTTGCCATCTTTATGAGAGTTTGGTTCTTTCTTTTGGCCACCCCATTTTATTGAGGACTATAGGGGCTGAAAACACATGCTTGATCCATTCTTCATCAAGGAAGTCTTCTACTTGAGTGTTTTTGAACTCGGTCCTGTTATCACTTCTAGTCTTCTTGACATTGACATCAAACTCATTTTGTGCCCTTCTCAACAACTTCTTTACCACCTCTTGAGTTTCACTCTTATCTGATAAAACGAACACCCAAGTGAAATGAGAATAATCATCAACAATACCAAGACTGTATTTGTTACCACCGATACTTATGTAGGTGATAGGATCAAACAAGTCCATATGCAGCATCTCCAATGATCTTGTTGTTATCATAATATTCTTGGCATGATGATGAGCACCAACTTTCTTTCCGGCTTGGCAAGCTCCGTAGGGCCTATCTTTCTCAAAAATAATATTAGTTAGTCCAAGAATATGACCATCTTTTTAGAGTTTGTGAACGTTTCTCATACCAACATGAGCTAGCCTTCGTTGCAATAACCAACCCATATTTGTCTTAGCAATTATGCATCTATCAAGTTCTACTTCCTCGGGCATAAAATACACAAGGTAAAGCTTCCCTCTCAAGATATATTTAAAGGCAAAGAAACCATCACTTCTCCTAAATACGGTCACACCCTTATTAGTGAACAAACAATTATGACTCATCTCACACAGTTGTGAAACGGATAATAAATTATAGTCCAATGATTCAACATGAAGAACTTTAGAAATTGAATGTTTGATTGTGATAGCAATTTTACCGAACCCAAGGACTTGGTCTTGGCTATTATCGCCGAACGTGATGCAATCACTTTCACAATTATTCTTTTTAAAGGATGTGAACATTCTTCTCTCCCTGGTCATGTGATTGGTGCATCCACTATGTAGCACCCAACTTGTTCCATCGGAGGAGTAAGCCTATAAAATAAGTTTAGGCTTTGTTCTTAGGTGCCCAAGTTTGGTTGAGTCATCTCAAGTTAGTAACAAGGCATTTGAGCACTCACACATAAGTCTTTGACCTTTTGTGGTGTGGCCTAATATGCAAGACAATAATTTTTTCAAGCTTATTTCTCATAAGCACATAAGAAACATCAAAATCATGATATAACATATGAGAAACATGAAAAGCATTAGCATAACAATAAGTGATATTGTTAGTGGTCTTGATGCTTTGCTTTTTCTCATGTTGAATATTGCCCTTGGTGAACTTGATGAATTCTTGACCTCTTGTGTTCACCATGGAGTTGTGCTTGTCACCGGCCTTGTAGCCAATTCCATTCTTGATATGCGGTCTTTTTGCATTCAAGAAGACACTTCTTGCATATTCGACAATTTTATCCTTCTAGTGATGAACTTGCTTCCTTTGTTGTTGAGGCTTAATCTTTGATGTAGTTCTTCCTATCTCAAGTATCTTCATCATATTGCTACGGTTATCTTGAGTAGGTTGCACCTTGGTTTACTTCTTCAACTTGTTTACTTCAAGTTCAAGCTTCTTGACCTCCCTCTTCAAATGATCATTCTCTTTACCAATAGCATTATCACAAGTTTCTACAAGCACTTGCTCTTGACTTTGAGCACAAAGAACATCAATATCAAGATTATAATATTTTTTACATCCTTTGCTTGTAGAACCTTTGGCAACTTTGGGATCACTTAATTTATTAGAGGTGCTTGAACAAAGAGCATCAAATTACTGAGAAAACAAGTGGTCAGTTCCTTGGTTTTATTGTGATGAGTCATTGACTTGGCGAGATTTGAATTCGAATTTGAGACATTTTGGTAGTGTTGCCTTTATCTCTGTTTCATTTGGAGAATCGTGTTTGTTTGTCTCGTGGTGTGCAGGTGGCAGGTGCGGTATAACGTGCAGTGATGAGGATCATGATAGGAGTAGGAGATCTGATGCAGAGGACCGATGATAGTCACACAGGTCGAGTACTCGGTGGTCGGGCGATCAAGAGGTCGGGTGGCGCTGTGTGCGGTCCACACCGTGCACGGAGAGACGAGAAGTGTGAGCTTCTTGGTTGAGCCTCAAAACCAAGGCTGACGGGCTTCTTGGTTGATCCTCAAAACCAAGGGTGGCGGTTTTCTCTGGTTTTGCCTCAAAACTGGTGGCGATGTTTTTCTCCGGTTTGGCGTCAAAACCGGTGGCGATGGTTTTCTCCGGTTTGGACTCAAAACCGGTGGTGATGGTTTCTTCTAGTTTGACCTCAAAACCGACAACTACGGTTTGATGATTTGGACTTCAAAATCATCGCAATGTTTCTTGGTTTGGGCCTCAAAATCAATTGGGCTTTTATTTATCGTTTGCACCACAAAACCGACGAAGGGAGGACGGTGCAGGACACGTGTCGAGATCTGACGGCTTGCTTCACCTGGAAGTAAGTCGCGTTAGGGTTTCCCAGTCTTACCTCAAGACTGACGGAGGCGCAATGACGGGTGGTGCACGTGACACCATCATGGAGGTTGCGTCGGGATCAAGTTAAAGATGGACGGGTCGATGCGACGGGCTGCGTCGGATCCTGCTACCATTTAATTTATCATTTTCTATGTATTAGACTCTAGGAGCATAGTAGTTATTTAGTCTCATATAAATAGGACCCTACAGAGTTGGAGCTCCGTGTCACTTCTCTTATTGTCATTTCTATTTTCTAGTTTATAGAGAGTGAGTCAAGAACTCAATTTTCATTTCAATAATCAAATGAGAGTGATAACCTCCGTGAATTGGATGTAATCTTGTTTGAATTACAGTAAAAAAATCATAATTTTTGGTCTGTGTGCTGTTGCTGTAAGATCTGAATTTTCCCAGTCTCGGGTCGATCTGAGTTTTTCCGTTTCCTTGGTCCGGTTCGTTTTCACTCTACGAGATCTGCTCCCGGTATTTCATCTCTCACCCAGGGCTTCATTTTCATTCCACTAGATCTGCTCCTGGTATTTCATCTCTCACCCAGGGCTTCATTTTCCGGTTCGTTATCTGCCCTGCCTGGATCCACATTGATTTTTCTGCTCAGCGGCTCGGCTCCCACGCGCTGGATTCATTTTTTTCTCTACCTCATTTTCCAGCGGCCGGTCGTTGGTATAGCTTGGAGTTCAGCCTGCTCGCTAGTCTTAGTTGCAGCCAAGATTTTTATTTTGTGTTCTCATTTCCCGTGCGCAGTTTTGGATTCTCCTGGGCTGTGGTCTCGTTTGCTCCGTTCTAGGATTTCATTTCTTCAGATCCAGTTGGTGTTCTCGCTAGAAGTTTTGCCTGTCTCGATTTTTGCTACTCAAAGCGCAGGAGCGTGAGGCCAAGGATTTTCCAATCCATTTCACGCTAGGAATTTCTCAGTCCTGCGTTCTCCCGTACGCACCGGCCAGAGCAAAGTCCCGCTCGGTTTTTTCTGCAAGTCTTCGTTTGTGTGTTGTTCTAGCTCACGAGCAGTGCGCCTCGATCTGGTGTGGATCCAGTTATGCTATTGCATTTTTAGTCTGCTGCAGGTGATATCGCTCCATTCCGGTCGTATTCAGAGCAACCGGATCAAAAAAGTCTCGCATTTTCTTTGTTCTAGTTGAGATTACATGATTGTTTCTCAAGCACGTCCACAAATTGTTCGAAGAAATGGTTGTGAGGACTTAAACTGATTTTAGTTTGATTTTTGTCGTCATAGTCTCACACGTGTTCTTCCTAGCATCGATTCATGCTTCCGTTGTGATTTAAAGGTTCTTAACCCGGTTTTGAGGGCTAGTAGCTTATCTATAGCTACAAAGTTTAGACCGAGTTAGAAGAGAGACGCGTCGGATCGATTTCGAGACATATGCCAAGTTCCGTCGAGGAATTTTGATTGGCTCTCATTCACCTCCCTCGCTTGGTCGTCTTCTCCTGTCATTTAATTGGTATCAAAGCAGATTTGATCACTTGTTGACTTTAACAGGCTTTGTGACCCTAAGACGACATGGAGAAAGGTGTCATAAAGCTTGTGGTCTTCAATGACGAGGATTTTGGTTATTGGAAGAATTGAACTCACAACTATCTTCTGAGTCAGTGGCGTGCCATCCGGGAGATCATACATGAGCCATACGTGATCCCCGCGATGCTCAATAACACGACACATGGTGAGCTGCAGAGGTATGAAAATAACTACAAGTCTCTTAACCTCATTACTACTCATCTAGGTAAGAATGTGTATGACAGTCTCTCATCTAGAAACTGCTCATAATGTGTGGCTTAAATTACACAATACTCATGGGGGCTCTTCTGAGATTAAGTCTTCGCATAGAGATACTTACAACAGGCAATATCAGATGTTTTCTAAAAAACCAGTAGTCCCTAGATGACTGTTTTGCTAGATTTGAGTCCATTATCAGCAATTTATGTTCTTATGGTCCTCTTGCTTATTCTGACAATGAACACGATAAACAGTTACTTTATGCTTTAGATGATTTTGTTTGGGGTATGAAAATAACTGCCTTAGAAGAATCTACTGATTTTGGTACCCTAGACACTGAAAACTGCTTAGTAAGCTCAAATCTCATGAATTGTCTAGAAAGGGTCGTCATAATCATGATGCCTCTCTATCTAGTAAAGCTTTGATTACTAGTGCTCATATTGGTGGCCATCATGCTAACCCCATCAACACCACTATCTCATCTGCTTTGAAGTTTGCTTTGTCATCTTTGGTCGCAGCTTCTGATGAGCAGTATGAGAGCACCCCCGACGATGAGATCGCCCTGCTGGAGAGAAAATTCGATGTCTTACACAAGTTCTGCAAGGAGAGGAGGACATCACCTAGGGGCTGCTTTGAGTGCGGTGACACCACCCACTTCATCGCCGATTGCTCCAAGAGGAAGAAGCTCGACTCCTCCTCCAACAAGTATGCCTACACCAAGAGAAATGACTACAGCAAGGGTGACAATAAGAAAAAGTTCCAAAAGATGATGTCCCGAGCGTGTGCTGCCCTCAGCGACGATTCCTCTAGCTCAGAGGGGGATGAGAAGGTC
>VSTD030002991.1:0-11296 GCA_008808055.3 Sporobolus alterniflorus | reverse complement strand
CACACCTGTCTTAGGTATTCCAAGAACAGTGGCTTATGGGTTGGCCAGACCTTTCATTGAAGGGACTCTCTTCAATTCTCAGCCAATACCAAAGGGATATGCTATAGTACTTATGGACAGCGTAAAACCTGGCCACCGTAGAAGCAAGTTGGAATACCCTGGAGAGAATGGTGAATGAAAACTTGGAAAGAATGTTCGTTGTCATGTCCTATGGCGCAAGGGAGACATTGAGTTTGGTGAGGAAGACTCTGAATCTTTCAGTTCAGGCTCGCCACTGCCACAACAGCAACCTGTGTCATCACCACCACCACAGTAGTGACCTGTGTCACCGCCACCACCATAGCAGTGACCTATGTCACTACCACCACCGCCACCACACTCAGCTCCACCGCCGTGACCACCACAGCAGCGACCTATGTCACTGCCACCACCACCACACTCAGCTCCGTCACCGCCACCACCACCACCACACCACACACAGCTCCGCCGCTGTCCAAGAAGACAACTTCACATCCTAAGAAGACAACATCATAATTGAAGAGACCTCTATCACCGCAAAAGAAGTTAACTTCATCACCATCTAAGAGAGCTTAGTTTTCACCAAAAAAAGACAACTTCATCACCGTTTAAGAGTCTTCGACCTATTCTATCGTATTAGAAGACTGATGTGGAATTGCAAGCTTCGATGAGACTCAAGGATGACAAATGGATGGCAAGTTTTAGGAAAAAAAATCAAACTCCTAAGAAGTTTGCTAAAGACCTAGAAGCCGAAGCTAATATGTTTGGTAGAGCCAAAAAAGCCAATGCTGTCAGACGACAAACGCACCATGATGAATCCATATTGTGCAAAGAGGTCAGATGAGATTTTAGAGAATGAGGGTGAACAAATGAGCAAATTCTGCCAAGAAGCAGGGTTAACATTATAACAACTACATAGTCAATCGAAGATTCAAATGGCATATGCACCCAAGACTTGGGAAGTAGGGGAACTGATGGTCGATGAGAAACTTTCGACAATAGTACACAAACACGACTTTTCCACCGGTGGTACCAGCAACAAGTTAAGAGAGGTAAACTCATGTTTTGATTTCAGTACAGACACCACCATTTCCACCATGGTGATGACGATAAGTGGATTATGTGGGATGAAATCTATTCTCTATTGAAAGGCAGTGAACTTGGAGCTCAGATGTGGGAATTGTAAGTCTTATGTTTATCGTTTTCATAAACTATCATTTGCTGATACAATTGAATGTCTAAACTTATTTTACATGCCTATGTAGAATGCTGCTGAAGTATTGTGAGGACCATACAATCTTGAGTATTGCTTACCTCAACCCTACGATGATCACTGAAGCCTTGGTCCAGAAGAAACCTGAGGAAATAGAGGATTACATTGTTAATTTCTTCCTGGAACACCAGAACAAGCGATACATATTCCTACTTTACACCTTCAAGTATATATTTAACTACACAATAGATTGATACTATTTCTCACTATCTTTTTTATAAGTTATGATTAATTCATTGTAAAATTATTTTGTGTAGGTTCCGTTGGATCTATTTTGTCATTCATTTATACAACAGTAATATCTATGACATGGACTCATTAAAGAAGCCAAAAGAAGATTGGTTTGATCTTGCAAATTTGCTACAAGGGTAACTTTGTTACTGCTTTATTACACATTGAGATATTGGAGCCTAATTCTAAACTTGCATCAAAATTATGAAGGGCGTATAAGCGTAATATAATGAAAGGTGGTACTTATTTGCCATTCAAAAAGGAATTCACGATCAAAATAGAAAATCATACTTATCAACAAAAACAAGGAACCAATGTCTCTGGCTTTTGTGTTATGGACTCTATGCTTCACTTCCTCAACAAGAATACATATGAGGAGCAGAGAATAGAGGTAACATATTAATGCATATGTGGCTTATTCTGCATTTTAATTCCTACACACATTGAACTTACTTCACTTCTTTGATTTTTGAAATTGGAGCAAATTGATCTCAGCAAACAGTACCTCACTCCACAAAGAATCCTAGCAGTGTAGTAACAATTATTAGGATTCATAAATGTGGAATTCAATTCACCAAATGGAAGGCACCATATTGCTAAATTTACCATAGGTCAAGAGTCTCCACCACCACATTCATCGTCGAAAAAGAGAAATCTAGCAAAGAAGAAGCAGTGTGCTTCATATTCCTTGGTTAATGAATTGTATGTTTGACAATGTGGTTCTGGACATGTATTGTACATAGACAATATTGTCACAGTTTCATTTCACATGTATGCTTGATAATGTTTCAAGTTCTGTGATATAATGAATGTTGGATTTGTGTATATGATTATGTAATCTGAATCTATATGTTTGTCTGTTCAGAATAAAGATTCCTGTATAACCTGTATGTTTGACAATGTGATTCCTGTATAATGAAGATTCTTGTATAATCTGTATGTTTGACATCAACAGCGGTTCTCAACACCGGTTGATACTAGAATTGCTACTAATACTAAAAACTCAGTAGCGGTTCTAGTATGAAACTGCTACTGATATATACTATTAGCAGCGGTTCTAGAACCGCTACCGATAATGGATATTAGGAGCGGTTCTAGAACCGCTGCTGATAACCCTGGATTATCAGCAGCGGCACACATGCAACGGTTCAGAAACTATATCTGATGGCAGTTATGAACCGCTGCAGGTGACCTTCTCTGTAGTAGTGTGAGGAAGTGAATTCAGGAGTTTGTGAAGCAACAGTCAGATGTGAGAGAAACAAGGTTAGTGAATTGTTTATAGTATTGTTAGTTTCTGGAAATAAAAGCTTGCATGTCCAGGGTGACTATATGATCTAAACTTGGAACCTGTATCAGAGGTTTCAACAGCTGATTTCATCTCATGCCTACATTATAGATTGATTCATGGTTATATTAACTATGTGTGAGGCAATAATCACATGACCAGAAGATAATAATTAACATTAAAATTGGGCTAGGTTTAGTGCTAAGATGTGATTCATATAAATTCATGTGAGTTTACCCCGGGTTGTACACTTAATAAGAACTGCAGTTACATATTTATTGTGCAAATAAAGAGATACGTTTTCTTATATGTTCTTCCATTCATATGGTTATTAGTAATTAATATGTATTTATGTAATAAGCATATGCTAGTTGAATCGTGAGGAACTATTTATCTAGTCTTGTACGGACAACCACTTGATATTTTTGAACTGCAGACAAAAAAAAGGCTCGTGCACAATGCAGATTTGCAACGTAGGTAATCAAATAGTAAGGTCTCATGCCGAGGGAGCTAATACCAATATAGCACCATTGCAATCGCTTGAGCAACGGAAGACAATCTAATCCATTCCCCCGTGGTTCAAGGATTTAATTAAAAAATCAAATATTGCCCCTGACATAGATGGGTGGAACCATTATACAAATGCTCGAAAGAATGGCACTGCTACCGACAAGGTTGGTAAATAACAATTGTTGTGTCTCATATAAATTTATTCAGTCCGGTAATTTTACCATCAAACCTTATTTTCCGTTGGCCAGTTTTTTTTATGTGACCAGGTGGTTGTTGTGTCTTAATGTTTCTAGTTTTGTTTACCTGAGCAAACTATAATTCCCATCTAGTACTTCATGTACATGGAATGAGCATACTTAGGTTCCTGTTTCTCCAAAAAACTGTACAATCCCTACATATATTTATCTCTATGTATTAAATTAAATTTATGTTCTTTTTTCAGTTCTTCACTTATAGGGATTACAGGCATACATTGCACTCCGAACCTGCAGTTGCAGAGTTCCTAGCCACTGGAAAAGTTAAAAACAAAGGAATTTGGCAGAAGTTATCCAAATGTTTCGCATTTAAAATTGTATCTCTTATGCAGAAATGCACATATTATGGTATATTAAATCTCTTCTTACATGAATGCATTTTAACGTGTTGATATAAATCTTTATGTTTCTCAATCCTCTGGAGATCTTTGCTGACCCAGCTGGACCAGATAGTGGTAATTCAAATTCTTTATTCTAATGTGATCTCTTAAACACTTCTGTGACTTTTCATATATAAGTTTTATTGAAGTTTAATATGGTCAACAAAAAGACAGATCGATTAATTGTTTAGAAAGTTGTGTCCATGTCCTAGATGTCAATTAAAGGACAGATGATCCTCTATGTGTTTTTGCATCAATATAGTTACAATGCAACTTTTATTTTTCAAATTTGTTTCTAGATGCAAACATGTACAACACTAAGATTCCAGCTACAAGTGCAGGTCCACAAACTCCAGAGGTAGTACCACAGATTCCAAATGCGGTGCCACAGATCCCGACTAATAATCCTCAAGGTTTCGTCTAAATCCTCAAAGACAATAATCATGCTCTTTTTATAAACCCACTTTGCGCTTGTTTTTGTTAATTGTGGTTTTCCATACAATGTAACTTTTTTATTTTTAAAATGTATTTCTAGTTACAAACTAACAAGCATGGCACTCAAATTTCCAATTACATGTGCAGTGGAAAGTCTTTCAATAAAAGCAAATGCTGAACCGCATACTCCGAATGCTGTACCACAGAACCCAATTAACAATCCTCAATGTTTTGTCTAGCTAGATCCTTTGTAATCCCGCACATATAATCCACATTCAATTTCTTTTTGTTGTTACCTCTGGCTCCATTTACAAAACTATGAGAGGGTCTGAGCCCGCAATGCATCCACAGTGTGCAGTTTCTAGTATGTAGTCCAGCAAATATATCTGATGCCTGCAATAATATATTTATTCCTTGGATGGCCAGAGGAGCAATAAAAAAAAGCAGTTATAGGAAGCATATAGGAGAATTGTTTTCAACTGATGTTAGATTCTAGGAAATGTTTGCATATCTAGTTCTCCACCTATGATTTGGAGAATGGAGAATTGTTTATCTGTGTATGCTAATTTTTTAGGCAGGATTATACTCAAGTGTTTGTTGACAACAATGTATGCGCATCCTATGCCACCATTTGGAACATTTTAACTTCATTAGAAATAATTCGATTACAGTTAGATCATTTCTTGAAATATAGGAGAGTCATCCTGCTTTCTTGTAACTCACCCATTGCTAACTTAGGTCAATGACAAGAGGGCCTATTCACAGTAGCAACGGGCAAGGGTCACATCATAAGGACCGTTGCTACTGTGGATCATAGTAGCAACACGCAGATGACAAAACCTCTCATCCATTGCTACTGTAATCGGGCCCACTTACCAGGGTCCCTACGTAGCAATGGAGAGTAGCAAGTTAGTCCCACCTCGCTCTCCGAAATGAAGACTTACGCTGTTAAAAATTCTTACAGAACCCAAACAACAAGAGTCGATCGTGGAAGAGAGAAGTTTGTTAACTCTGTTCAAATCGATTGGAGTTGGTACACTCTTATCCTTTACAGTCTGTCTCTTCAATTTCTTGCCATGGCAATTTTTTTTAAAAAAATACCCTGAAAGGTTCACTTTCGAGAATTTGAAGAGACGTGAATGCTTCATATTCACAGTAGCAACGAGCAGATAGTCATTGCTACTATGATCCACAATACCAATGGGCCTTGTGATGTGACCCTCATCCATTGCTACTGCGACCGGGCCCTCTTGTCAGTGACACAAAGTAGCAACGGGCGTAGTGACGTAGTCGGCATTTTTTCCACTGTGAATTTGAATCATCTCGTTGCATGATCGAGATGCCCATCGCTACTGTGATCAGGCCCGCTTGTCGATTAGTGACCCAATGTAGCAACGGGTATGATGAAGTCATCGGCCCATTTCTACTGTGAATTCAAAGCGTCCTGCCCCATGACCGAGGCATCTCTTCGAATTGGGCACTCGTGGAGGCTATTTAAATCGTAGTGACAGTTCCCTTTTCATCAGCAACCGGTCACTCACTCTCTCGTCCTCCAATCATCCAACAATGGCTTCAAACAACAACAACAAGCGCAAATAGGAGGAGGTCGAGGAGGAGTCGGTGGTGGCCATGAAGAAGACCATCTCAAAACAAGAACATGTGATCTTGTAGACCCTATTATTTGCCAATCCAGAAAACACCGACAAGTTTGTAGTAGTTAAATATATGTAATAGTTAGTATGTTGAACTTTTTAATATTAATATTAATACAAGGCTATTAAATATCATATTTTTTCGTATTAGTTTGTGTTCACTTTTATTCATTTCTATACATTTTTGTTCTATGTTGTGTAGTTTGATCACTTTATTGTTGATCAATTTGTTCTATGGGGATCTGCAACTGTGTGGAAGCACTCTGCACGGGGAAGAAGAAGGCCACAACAAAAACGGGTAGATGTCATCACCGCACCCGTTGCTATGTTTAGTCATTGACAAGCGGGCCCGATCACCGTAGCAACGAGCGTAGAAGACTTCACCGCACACTTTGCTACTGAGGATCACAGTGACAATGGGCAGATGTCTTCACCATGCCCGTTGTTACTGAGGATCATAGTAGCAACAGGTGGATGATTTCACCGCGCCCGTTGCTACTGTGATTTTCATTGTTCCCAGACTTTGTCATTTAAAAATTATCTATAAATGGTTTTAAAACCAAAAAAGTATTTATATTTCATAATGAATAATAATTGGTCATTATAAATGGAGTAAAAATTATTATAATTATTTTACCATTCAAAGTATTATGTAATTTTTAAGGTTGGAATATGAATAGTAAAAAATACATTGTACATTAATATGGAAGAGGACATAGTGATAATTGATTGCTTCCGCTACAAACAATAGATAGTTATTTAATGACATAATATCCATGTTACATCACGAGAGGGATATTCATTATGAAACAGAAGTCGATGTCACAGGGCACACCTGGGGGCAGTGGTGAGTCGGTGGCACGATATTTCAGATAGGAAACGATGAGTCGGCCATGAAGGGTGATCAGATTAAGGCGGGTTAGCCGGGTTAGGTCGGGTTACGGCTCGGGTAACCGGGTAAAGGCATTTTCCTTATTCGGGGGCAATTGGGTTAGCCAGGTTAGGCCTGGATAAGCTCGGGTAAGGCAAAAACCTTATCTCGGGCTTGTTTATCCTTATCCCTCAACCCGGTCTGGGTTAGCTGGGTTAAGTGGTTTAGGTCAGGTTAGGCCGGGTTAGGCCTTTACCCCTTAACCCGGATAAGGTTAACTTTCCATTTTTGAAATCTTTTATAAATTCAAATCATTTTAATCCAAATTCAAATTTAAACTACGAACGACTTCTACATGTAAAACAAAATACACAGGAGCACTTTATCACACAATAAAATATGCAACGACATGAATGCAACAAACATAATTATCTATGATAAATGATTCTCTAAAATTTTTTATTTCCTTGTGAAAATCAGGGTGTTACAAACCTACCCCACTTAAAATGAATCTCGTCCTCGAGATTCGGATGGATCAAAAAAAGAAACTTGGATACTATGCCTTCAATTCTTCTTCTCTTTCCCAAGTAGCTTCTTCCTCAGTGTGGTGACTCCATTGCACCTTGCACATCCTGATCTTCTTGTTTTGAGTAACCCTCTCTGATGTTTCCAAAATCTTGACAGGGTACTCTTGGTAAGAAAGATCCTCTCTAGCATCCAAGTCTTCCATAGGCAATTGCTCTTCAGGCACACGCATGCATTTCTTCAACTGAGAGACATGGCATACGTCATGCACATCTGACAACTACGGTGGCAACTCCAATTGGTAAGCTACTTCACCTCTCTTTTCCATAATCTTGAATGGTCCAATGAACCTTGGTGTGAGCTTGACTCGGACCTTTAAACAACACAAACCTCTCATAAGCGACACCTTGAGGTACACAAAATCTCCCACTTCAAAGCTCAACTCTCTTCTCCTATGATCGGCGTATCTCTTCTACCTCGATTAAGTAACTCACAGGTTCTCCCCAACCATACGAACTTGCTTCTAGGCTTCTTGCAAAATTTCGGGCACAAACACCTTCCGTTCTCTAGCCTCACTCCAAAACAACGGAGTTTGACACCTACGACCATACAACATCTCAAACGATGCCATCTTCAAGCTTTCTTGATAGATGTTGTTATAGGAGAACTCGGCATATGGTAGACTCTTATCCCAACTTCTTCCATATTGCAAGGCACAAGCTCTTAGCATGTCCTCTAGAATCTGATTAACTCTTTTGGTCTGACCATCGGTTTGAGGGTGATAAGCGGAACTGAAACGTAATTGAGTATCTAAGGTTTCATGCAACCTCTCCCAAAACTTCAAAGTAAATTGTGTTCCTCTATTAGACACAATCGTCTTCGGCACTCCATGCAAACAAACTATCATCGACATATACAACTCTGCTAGTTGCAATCCAGAGTAGGTGGTCTTGACAGGTATAAAATGTGCTACCTTGGTCAATCGATCCATGATCACCAAAATGGAACCATAGCCCGACTGAGTTCTTGCAAACCCACAATAAAATCCATGGCAATCTCTTCCCACTTCCACTCGGGCACTTGCAACGGCTACAGTAATCCAGCAAGTCGTTGGTGCTCGGCTTTGATTTGCTGACAAGTGTCGCAAAGGGCAACATACTCGGCATCGTCTCTCTTCGTACTGTACCACCAATAAGTGGCCTTGAGATCATGGAACATCTTATTCCCTCGAGGATGAATGGAATAAGTAGACTCATGTGCTTCACGAAGTATCTTATCCATTAATTCCATGACGTTAGGCACACAAATCCTTCCCTTGTACCACAACACACCCTCATCATTCTCTGAGAAATCAGGTGATTTTTCCTCCTTGATGTTACACTTTATCTCTTGGACCTTCTCATCTTCCAGTTGGCTCTTCTGAATCTCTTGAAGTAAGCCTGAGCCCACTTCCATCTCCATGGCTTTGATATTCACAACAATCGTAAGGTTGAGCTTATCAAACTCCTCACACAACTCAAATGGCATGCTATCCACCACTAACTGACTCACATGAGACCTTCAACTTAAAGCGTCGACCACCACATTAGCCTTCCTGGGGTGGTAGTTAATCCCAAGATCATAGTCCTTGATCAGCTCCAACCATCTTCTTTGCCTAAGATTCAGATTTGACTATGTAAAAATGTACTTCAAACTCTTATGATCCGTATATAGCTCATAAGATAGTGCCTCCAAATCTTGAGAGCATGATCTTGAGAGCTAACTCCAAATCATGGGTCAGATAGTGTGCTTCATGCTTTCTCAGCTGCCGTGAAGCATACGATACCATGTGACCATCTTGCATGAGTACACACCATAGTCCTTGACCAGATGCATCACAATAGATAGAAAATGGCTTCTCCATATCAGGCATGACTAATATCGAAGCGGTCGTTGGTCGCTTCTTCAACTCCTAGAAACTAGCTTCGCATGCAGACATCCACTCGAACTTCTTATCCTTCTCGAGCAACTTGATCATGGGCTTTCGTATCTTCGAAAATCCTTCGATAAACCTTCGATAATATCCAGCCAATCCAAGAAAACTCCGAATATCCCCGACACTCATAGGTGCATTCCAACTCAATACATCTTGAACCTTGCTTGGATCCATAGATGTACCTCCCTTCGAGATGACGTCTCCCAAGATAGGAACTTGCTTCATCCAAAACTCACACTTGCTTAGCTTGGCATACAACCTATTCTTTCAAAGCTTCTGCAAAGCTAGACGAAGATGCTCTTCATGCTCTTCTTCACCTCTTGAGTAGACCAATATATCATCGATGAACACCATGACAAACTTGTCCAGATACTCCAAGAAAACCTTGTTCATCAGATGCATAAAGTAGGCTGGTGTATTAGTTAATCTAAATGGCATCACCGTATACCCATACAGACCATACATCAAAACGAATGCAGTCTTTGGTATGTTGCACGCTCAGATTTTTAGCTGATGATATCCTGATCGAAGATCAATCATAGAGAACACACACGCACCACAGAGTTAATCAAACAGATCATCAATCCTAGGCAACAGATACTTGTTCTTGATGGTAACCTCATTCAAGGCACGATAATCCACGCACAACCTTTAGGTACCATCCTTCTTCGGAACAAAAATCACAGGGGCTCCCCACGGGGATGAGCTAGGACGGATAAATCATTTCTCGAACTATTTCTTAATATGCTCCTTCAACTCGGCTAACTCTGGAGTAGCCATCCTATAGGGAGTCTTATATATAGGTATTGTACCAGGGTTTAACTCAATCACAAACTCGATGCCTCGGTCAGGTGGCATACCTGGCAACTCTTCGCGGAAGACATCTGGAAACTCGTTGACCACTGGCACCTCAGATCCTTGATTAGCATCTAGTTGGTTCACCTTCACACGATTAGCAACACCCTTGGTAGTGACTACCGACTCTGCGACAAACTCCATTTCCTTTCCTTCCAGAGTAGTCAACTTGACAAATTTCTTGGCAGAGTCAATAAGTACCTTGTGCTTACTCAACCAGTCCATTCCAAGAATGACATCAATGCACTTCAATTCCAAAACAAGGAGGTTGGCAACAAAGTCTACCCCCTTATTTTAAGATTAATCTTGGGGCATAGTTGCCTTGCAGGCATTTCTCCTCCCGGAGAACTAACTATCATTTGACACCTTAGTAGAGCTAGGGGCAGATTATGCTTCCCAACATATGTAGCAGATATGAAATAATGCGGTGCTCCAGAATCAAACAACACAACTGCAGAAGTGTTGTTGATGAGAAACATGCCAATGACAACATCAGGAGCTTCTTGCGCTTCTTCCACGGCCACATGATTGACTCTCCCATGAGCGTAATTCTGCTTGGCAGCAACAGGAATAGAGTTGGCTCCACGGGTAGGGGCAGGGGTAGCTATAGCGGGCTGATTGGCTCGAGTGCATGAATTGGGGCATCAGTTGGCGTAATATCCCTTTTCACCACAGTTGTAGCACCTACGATCAGCTTGCTGCGGGTCTTGGGTAGCTTGGGTCCTCTGAACACTCTGATTCTTAGCAGCAGGAGTCTGGAGATTACTGGGGTGCTGAATCCCTTGACGCTGTGGGGTAGAGAATCCTTGTCCAGCTGCCTGTGGCCTTGGTTGAAACTGCGGCTGAGCAGGATGGAACACAGGTCCAGCTGAGGACGTAGCAACTTAGGGCTTGGAGCTACTGCTCGGCTGATGCTGACACACAAACTTATGCTTGAGCTCCATCACTCCTCTATGATTCTCTAGCGCAAGGGCCTTGTTCACCATCCCTTGGAAGTTCTCAAAATCTCTAGCCTCCAAAGCATAGGCCAGC
>VSTD030002990.1:0-11298 GCA_008808055.3 Sporobolus alterniflorus | reverse complement strand
CGCTACATCCAGCAAATTTATATTGAAGATGAACAGAGGTTACAATGGGATGAGCAGAGAGCTCGAGACATTCATGTGATAAATGGGGAAATGATCTCGTACCCCCTGCCTAAATGGTAGGGGGCTTTTATAGACCGTCACAGTGTTTGAATAACTATGAACTAATTATTTTTTACATTCAGGAGAAGATTTACATGACTAGTGGGGTCCCAGCCTTGAGGAGGTCAGTTCGTAGAGATCGGTTGGGGCTTCTAGAGTGTTCTTCTCGACTCTCAGACTTTTTGGACTCTGAGATGAACGACGCCCAGGACGATCCTTGGAGAGGTAGCCTCTTGGCGTAGCTTTACTTGGTGGATAAGCCTTCCCACGTGGGGGTCGATGTGAACGGGCTAGCTTGCCCTCTACACCGTCCTACGGTTTGTAGCTGCCAGACAAGGGGACATGACCTGCCACTAGGTGATGTCTTGTCTTGTCGTTGCAGTAGGTGTTGGCGTCTTTTGGGGGATGTGAAGCCCCCCCCCCTGGGCTAGGATATTTGGTGGAGAGTTGACCGCTTTGGTACCTACAATACTGAATCTTACATGGGGTAAATCATTTCTACCAGAGGATGCTTATCTCATGGCAAAGTCATCATGGCGCTTAGTCATGTATTCCTGGTCTTGCTGCAACATCGGGCGGCGATGGGACAAATTCAGTGCTTGAGTACATCTTGTTAGATGTGTGTGGGCTCCTGTGGCTACGTCCCTTCGTGCCAAGCTCCTACAGTCACCGCTTCTCGAGGCCTAGGGTCCGCAATGCTTATCTGTTTGTAGGAAAACCCTGGGTGCATTTCACTGGTGACCCAGGTTCCTTCCCCGAGTCGACAAGAGAGGCTAGATGGGCAGTCAGGTGGTGAAATCCTAGTAGCCCGCGCTAATTGTAGGGTGTAGAAGTGATAGCATGGATTACTCCTGTGATTGATTTTTATATGTTGGTGGCCCCTCCTCTTCAGCCTGGAGTGGTGGAGTCGTTTCTCTAGTACAGGGTGTATGGTTCCCCAGCCGTTTGCTGCTGGAGAGAACCGGTCGTATCCAGAATTTTAGGTTGTAACCGACGACCCGTGTTACCCGGGGTACTTTACCCCGACAGATACCATGTTTAATTATCGGCTAGCAAACTAGTAAAATCTTCCTATGAGACTTTCTGAGGGTAATTTCTTGGTTGTTGTCACACCCCAAAATTCTAAATTTTGGAATATGGCTAAAATTCACTAAATTTTTAAAACATTTTCTCAATAGATTAAAATTTTCTTTTAGATTATTCTAGAAAATTCAGTTTTGTTTAGGGAAAAGGATTATTTTTCTGAATTAATGAAATTAATTCAGGCATATATAATTGTTTGTTGCATTTTCATGCCGCATGCATTTTATTGTGTATTGTTGTGTCCTTTAGTTTTACATTTGATTAGAATTTGTTTGAATTCAAAATAGATTTGAATCTAGAACTGAATCTGAAAACTGAAAAGCAATTTCAAATCTCTTTCTTTTTCCCACGCGGCCCTCCTTGGCGCCTCTTCGTAGCCTGCTCCAGCCCACCTCCCGACCATCCCAGCTCATCCCAGTCGCAGCCCAGCTGGCCCAGCCAACCAGCACACCCCTGGTTCCACCTCACCTCGCTTGCCTGGCATCAGACCCGACCTCGCTCGCCTCTACTCCAGATCATGCCCGCCCGCCCACTGCCCCACCCGGCATCCTGCGCAACCCGACCCTGGTCGGCTTCAATTTTATTTGTGCACCGCCTTGTGGCGCAAGGAACTGCCCTGGCCTCACTCCCGCCACCTCAAACTGATTATGGCTTTGTTAAGGAAATTTATCCCCAATCCAACTAAAAAAGGACAAAATCCCCAACTCCACCGACTTTGCTACTCCCCTTCCGATTTCACCGTGCAAATTGCATGAGGTCATTTCATCGCTACTCCCTAGACTCTTGGCCTATAAATAGGACCCAGATGACCCCCTAGTTCTTGTTCCCCAAGCTCCAACCCGCGAGCAACACTGGAGCCTCTAGTCACCGTCGAGCCGCCTCACTGTACCCTGTGCCAACCTGACCTCACCGTGAGCACCACTGGAGCCTGTCACGACCGTTTTGCCTCTTCTTGACGCCGGACGACCCCTGAGTCGATCTCGTGACACCATCGAAGACCAAAGCCTATACCTCAACGTCACGCACCATGAACCATGACTGTCACCACACAAGAACTACCCAGATGAGTCCCTCGTGTAGCATCAATCTCGCACGTCTAATATGCGTCGATAATGGAGTCATGTAGCGCGCTTCCAAGCTGTCTCAAACGAGCCCCCATGGTGTCGCCACGTTCACCTCACCACGTCGCTAGAGACCTCCGAGCCATCCGATCCACCTTTGATGGTTGCAATTAGAAGCTTTGTAATGTTTTGACTTGATTAAATCCCAACCACCTGATTGATCACCATTGACCGAGACTAGAACAGGACATACCCCTTCGGCCATTTAAGTCCAAGTTGCTCTCTTTGATTCGACGGTTGAGATTTGATGAGGTTTGGTACCATGGGTGTCTGACTAGCCGGACTTGGAGAGAAGGATAGGGGGGCCACCATGAGTTGGCCCACTCGGCCTAGAGATTTGGGCCAAGAGGCCCATTGCCCAAGGAATTTAATAGATAAATCTTGTAAAATAGGGAAGTAGAGATAGAGTCACGGTCGGGTAAGTTTTAACCGACTCAGATCTTCCCTGTAAACCCTACCCCTTAGCATATAAAAGGAGGGGATATCAAACCCAATATATCATAATACACCAGAACACAAGACGTAGTGTTATTATCCTCCTTGATGCTCAAATCGGTCTAAAACCCTCGTATCCCTTTGTGTTTCTATCGATTTCCACTTCCGTGAGCACCCACATACAAATCTATTGTCATAAACCACAACAAGATTAGAGAGCATCATACACCTTCATTGTTTTAAATCTCAATTGTAGATCATGGATTCGACGGCCCACATTTAATGAAAGTCATAGACCTATAGACCGCATCCCCATGAACCCGATTCACAGCTCCGTTGACCTATTCTATAGATTTTTCTTCAGAAAATAATTCAGAAACTGTCCTACACTTAGACCCTTGACCTTTTTGTAAATTCTGTCTAGATCCATTCTTTTTATTTATTTATTTATAGCCTTTTACAGATAAGACCCTTAACTCTTGGTTATTTATTCTTCTGAGCCATTTTTAGTATTAAAATAATTTCTTCCATTCTGAAAAAAATCCTAGATTTGGAAAATCTTGCAAATTAGCCTATGCTCTTTTGTTTATTTATTTTAGCCAACTTTTTCCAAAACAAAAATAATTCCTTTAATTTCTAGAAAAGTCTCAGCCTTCTATTTTTACATTTCAAACCTTCTATTTTATTTTAATTAAATATCATCCCCTGTAATTTTATAAAAATAACCTTAAACTTTTTCATAATTATGTTTTAGTCCCTTAAATTTTGCATTTCAGCCCCTAATTAACTTTTTATAATTATAAATAGGTCCCTGTACTAGTTTAATTAATTATGATTAGGTCCTTAACTTTTAAAACTCCATAACTTTTTACCCATAGCTCTGATTTAAGTAATTCTTGCGCTCCCACATTTATAGCGATGTGTAGAATCTTTTAGTACCATTTTTAGTATTTAGGTACTGTTTGGTGTATTATTTTTGATTTATTGTTGTTTGCTTATTTCAGGTTGTCGTTGTTTAGACGTTCCATTGTTCGAGAATCGTCAAGTCTACAAGGAAGAAGACTCTGAGTAGCAGCGAGTGGAAAGAAGTAGACCTTCTGTTCTCTCTACTTTACACACTAGCATGCATTAAATTTATGTTCTAATTTACTTTGCATTAGTTGTGGGATGTGAGTATGAGTAGATGTTGCTTTGCCCTGGAGTCATATTAGAGTTGTGTCTTTCTCTTAATTAAGACTTTGATGGACTTCACCAATGTGTTCTTGCTAGTGGATCAAGTCATTATGCTAGTTATAGTACAAGACGTTGGTCTAGAAAAGTTGGGTGATGGCGCAGTTTGAATCTTACATATAGGATGCTTCTTCCTATAAGCTTTTGATAGTATTAGTTACGTGTAATTATAGTTTTTTCCCACACTTACTGAGTAGAAACCATAAGTCTATTCATCCTTGCTGTAATGCTGCTCAGAAGATGAAGAAGAGATGATCTACTTTAGGGAGTTCTTCTAGAGGCGAGCGATTGCCCCCGGTCGATTACCTGTGGAGTTGTGGTGTCTTTCCGCTACTATGCTTAGAGAGATTCATCGGAGTCTTTGAAAGACAATATTATTGTAAGAGTTTATATTATATATTATGAAATTGGCTATTTCTGTAACACTTTACTGTTCATAAATGTGAAAACTTGTTCTTGAGCACACATACAATGACCATTCAGTTTTGTTGTAAAAACTATGTGTGACAATTGTTGACCACACTTCTTCCTCTGTGAAGGGCAAATCCAAATATGAAAGATCATTAGTAGGGATGCTGAGTTCACCTAGATTGATGGATGTTTCCCTAGCCGAGCTTGTCCCAAGTAAATCATCAAAGAAGAGATAAACCAAAGCTGTCGTATCTTGATGTTTACTATAAATGTGATCTTCAGTGGTTATTTGGTGATGAAATTCTTGAGTTTGCGGTGATGCGCATGCAATTGAAAAAATTTGTCTTGGCATCCCCTTCACGTAACCAGCCAATGCGGGAACGCAACCTAACAATGTTATGTTTGAGAGACGCAAGCATGAGGCTATGTTTCTTGATGTTGTCCTTCAACCATATTTCACCCGGAGAGAGTACCCGCCTATCATTGGAAACTTTGAGGTAATATAGAAGCTCCTGTGCTAGGTCCAATTGAGATCTGACATGTCCAACGTTTTTGTCGGTCCAACTCTACAAACTCTTTGTGACTGCCTTGATCTTGCTATCAAGTGTGCTGAAAGGACATGTGCCAGCAGGGACAGAAATCCTCTACTACCTGAATGATTGTCTTTGAAACCAAGAGACAAGGGGCAATGATCTGAATCCTCTAATGGCATACATTGTAGCAAACAATTTGGATATAATTCCTCCCAATCCACTGTGCAAAGTACGCTATCAAGCTTGACCAAAGTAGGTGAATTTTGCTGATTTGACCATGTGAACTATCGACCATGCAATGAAATTTTCTTAAGAGCAAGGTCATCAATGAACCTCCTGAAACGACCCATCATCGTTCTGTTGTAGTTGGAGTTGTTCTTGTATTCATCTCTATAAATTAGGCTGAAATCCCTGGCCATGACCCAAGGTCCATTGTAATTTCCTCTCATGTCATGAAGTTCTTGTAAGAAAGCGATTTTCTCATTGTTTCCTTGCAGTCCGTAGACACAAGTGAGCCACCAAGCCGTCCCATTCTCCAAACAGAACAGAACTGAAGCTCTATGTCTATCAATCCGGTGGTTTCCAGTGGTGAGCACATTGCGCCTCTAGGCTATCAAGATACCACCACGGCACCACATGCTCCCACGGCCGGTAATTCCAGAAAATCCAAAAAACAAGTTCCCAGGGCTGAGAGGAGAATCCGTTGTGGCATAGAAGCAATTTTTGTTGCTTGTATGCAAACGACGTCGACATGGGATTCTTCCACAAGTGTACACACTAAGTCTTGTCGACCAGACGAGTTGAGACCATGTACATTCCATATAAGAATTTTGTTAGGATCCATTTAAATGCAATATAGTAGATCGACCAAACAAAGAATACACCTTTACTGCCTCTAAGCTATCACTACTGCACCCCTTTCTTGATCAGCAAAATCGGGGATAGCCCAGTTGAAGAGAGATGCCAAGGCTTCCATTTGCGTCTTAGTGAGATTGCTTGAAAACCTTAGCATAATCATCTTGCACTAGCCCAGTTACCACTTTGTGCTCAGTGATAATCCCTAGGGCATGCATGGCTTTCTTCTTGGATCTTCTTTCAATCTCACTCATGTTGAATTCCTCATGGGCGCCTGCAAGGCGATGGCTGCGCCAGGGTGTCTGTCTTGCCGCATTGTCTTGATGCATCTCTTGACAGTGGTGGGCACAACCAAGATGCTAGGCAATCTTGGATATGAATGCTTCTCTTGAAGGAAGGGGGGTTTTGATCACATGTGGAGTCACCTAAGGGACTACCACGCCCGTGATTGCCACTGTTTGTTGAGAGCCTGTCGTAGAGGAATAATCATTGGCGTATGTTGCTGCGAGTGGAGTCTCTACAGAGGCTTCCACACCCTTAGCTATGACCATCTTCCTAGGAGTGTCGGTGGTCTCGGACAAAAATTGACGGCATGCCACAGACGATCAATCACCTGCGTCTGTTGCTGTGAGTGGTGTCTTTGGAGACTGCCACACCCACGGCTGTGATAGAGTTCTTGGCGATCTCGCGTCGCCTTTGTGAGTAGACCAAGAGCTGCGAGGAAGGCTGGGGGCAGAGGAAACTCGTCGGAGAAGTGAGCTCAATGAACTATAGGAGCTGCAGAGAGGGTGGAGAGAGTGGCTCGCCTGTTGACAGCAGCTCAGGCACCTCCTTTTGGCTCAAGCTCGCACCTTATTTAGGAGGAGAAGGAACATCTGGGGTAGACTCCAGGTCATCCAACTATGGCTTCGAGATCTTGTGTTTCTTTTCACGCATTGCTCATTTGAGGCAAGTGAACTGTAGCAGTGGTTGTGATGCCATTTTAGCTTGTTATTTTCATCACCTACACAATAATGCTACTAAGAACTGAACCATACGATGTTTCTTAACTCAGTTATAATATTGATGCTTAATTCTTAGACTATGTTAAATCCAGCAAAACAATTATTGGAGAGGGCACAAGGAAGCAAAGGGAGGCCATTGTCTCGTGGCATGGGATACCGTATGCCGATGAGTTGAACTTGGTGGCCTTAACATCTCCAACCTAAGAAATCTCAGTTGGGCGCTAAGGGTGCATTGGTTATGGCTGTAAAAAAACAGAACCTCATCGTCCATGGTCCACTCTTAGTATCCAGGTACCTCATCAAGTTCGTGCATTTTTTTCAATATCTATGATCTCGGAGGTTGGTAATGGTGAACACACATTGTTTTGGACTCACCGATGGCTTCAAGGAAAAAGTATTGCTGAAATTGCTCCACTGCTCTTTGCTGCTATCCCACAAAGAAAGAGACAAAAACAGACTGTGCAAGAAGCCCTACTTGGCCATACGTGGACAACTGACATTCAGGGAGCCCTCACCATGAAAATCATTGTCGAATATATTCAAGTTTGGGACCTTTTGTTGGAAGTTCAGCTACAGCTCGAGGTGGAGGATATTCACAAATGGAGATTAGCCGCTAGTGGACAATATTCGGCAAAATCAAGTTATGAAAGCCTCTTCTTGGGTGCAACTTCATTTGAACCATGAGAGAGAAATTGGAAATCATGGGCACCGCCCAAGTGCCATATGTTTCTATGGCTTGCAGCACATAAACGGTGTTGGACCGCTGATCGTCTAGCAAAGCGGGGTCTACCTCATCCGGACAAGTGTCGCTTATGTGACCAAGAAAAGGAGAACATTAACCATCTACTTGTTTCATGTGTTTTTACGAGGCAGTTTTGGTACTTGATGTTGAGACAGATCGGGCTCCACTCCTTTGCACCACAGCCAACAGACTTAAACTTTGATTCTTGGTGGCGCAGAATTGATGTTGTAACTACGGGTCTCAACAAAAAAGGGCTCAACTCACTTGTAATTTTGGGAGCATGGATAATCTGGAACCACCGGAACCGATGTGTCTTTGATGGTGACAGCCCCAACCTGACAAAGGCTCTTATCTTGGCCGACGAGGAAAGGCGGATGTGGATAATAGCAGGAGCGCGTGGGCTATCATATTTGATGCCCCCCCCCCTCCCAAGAGGTTAGGAGTGTATGTTAGTGTGTGCCTTAGGTCGCTCTTTGTGTTTTACAGACGCGAATGTATTTATTATAGTGTACCAGGGCTTTTCAACCCCTTTTTCAATCTTCTTAATATAATGAAGCACAGTTCTCCTGCGTTTTTAAGAAAAAAAAATCTTAGACTAGGTTTTTTATTATTATTGTCATTGAGCATTGTTTATGTGGTTAATCCATGTTCTTGCAGGAAGTGAAGCTATATTGTTTTTATTGCAAGATGTCTTGTGCATTGCATCATTCATTTGCATTGAAGTTGTGTCGTTGACCTATGGTCATGACCGTACCGGTACAACATCGTGGGTTGTAGCTCCATACCTTGTTGGGTATGCAAGCAAAAGACATATTGCATTGCATTCATATGCATTGGAAGTGATATGTCATCAATTCTATTTGGCAGTTTCTTCCTTATACATCATTTTATACTCTATCTACTACAGAAGTGAAGTTCTATGTTAAATCATTGTTTAATTGAACTTGTGGTTTAAATAACATGTAATCTTTTTTTACTTTGTTGATATGTTTCATCTCACCCTGGCATTAATCTTTGTAGGTACTTGATGGTTGCTAGAAGGGAAGGGGGCAACATGTCTCACATTTCTTTGTTTAGAAGCCTTCATGCTTAAATCTTAATAGTTCCAGTTTAGACTCTTCATTATCTTGACGAGGATGCTTAAAGTTGTGTGAATGTTAAACTTATTCTTTTGGATGCACTCATATTAATGGCTAGGATGCTTATATCATTGCTAGTGTGTTGTCTTTATTATTTGATTCATATATGTTGTTTTGCTTCAGTGATGTTTAGAAAATACAAAGGAGATGCTACCGAATTTTCTATTATTTAGTTCTGTAGTTGGTTTTGTTGTTTTTAGTAGCATCCCGAAGTGATTGTAGATTTCAGGGTGTTACAGGTTCATGGTGGGGTAATAAGTCAAACTGGTAATAGAAAGAGATATAGAGGAAGATCAAACTTAACATGAGAGCAATTCGTAAAAAGAGATTTGAATGATTGGAGTATCACCAAGAAGTTAGCATTAGATAGGAAAGAGTGGAAGCTAACAATTTATGTGTCAGAAAGTTAATCTTGGGCTCCTCCTCTTTTATTTCCTTTTTTCATGTTTTCTTCTTCTTTTTATTCACCATTTCTCACCCTTTTTTGTGTTTCAATTTTTTTATTGCCTTTCCCCCTTTTTTCTATTTGATTTTTATTTCCCTTCCTTTTTTCCTTCGTTTTCACCTTTGTTTCGTCTATGTTTTTCTTGTTCGTGTGAGTTTCATCTCTGACCTATCCGCTTGGGACTAAAAGGTTTCGTTGTTGTTGTATGAAACTTCTCATATAAGGAAGCTGATTGCTGATGAATTTTCTATTCGCATTTAATGTATGAGCAGTTGAGAGCTGCCATACATGTAGCTGGTTTGTCTGACTCTGACCCAGCTATACAACATGTGCAAGCGAGTGCAGGCAGGGAGGTGCATGAGTTTGTTTTTCACTGGTCGTGCAGAGCATTTACCTCAATGCATATTGAGACCAGTAGTAACTAACTTTTTGGAAGAAGTACTAGCTAATTCTTATATCTTGTTTCAGAACTGGACAGTTCATGGTCTGTATTGGGGAAGCTACCAAGTTCATAAGCCAGTAGTCCTCATTGACTCAATGAAATCTTATCGTGGCTTTGGAAGGGTCTGATAACAGTTCAAATTTCACACTCAGTCTTCGTGAGGTAAGCAACTCTAGAACAAGTTCGATACCTTATTGTTGACTAGGAAGTGTTATATTGTACTTACACTGCCAATTTGCCTTTATTGTATATATAGATTAATTCGGTACTCATGTTAGTGCTTAGAGTAACAATTCCTCTGCACGATAGTTTAGAAGCAGCAACAGGTAGGTTGTTTGCTTGGTGTTCCTATGCTGCTGGAATAAAAAATTTGCTTGTCAATTAAACTTGTTCGAAAAAATTTATCCGAATGTATGTGAATCATGAAAATAAAAAAATGCATGTTCATGTTGCCCTGTTGGAGGGGTAGCGATCATTGAACATTATCATTAACATGTATTGTTCTGGAGCTTTAACAATTATGTAATGTAATATATGTGGTCTATCATTTGTGCTGTGCAATTTATGCAGGCCCAACTTGCTTTTGCTGCCATTAGAGACCGGAAAGTGGTTGGAAAAGTGATGATTGTGATGCACTCGAGAATGAAGTCGAGGCTCTGATGCACTTTGGATGTGCTTTTGTACGAAATTATTAGATACCTACTATGTATCCCTTGTGGATGAAAAGATTATCAAAGGCACAAGTTCCCCTATCAGTAGTGCTATGTACAGCATGTCTAGTATCTGATCTGGTCAAACCCTGTTGCTAGTTTTGTATATCCTAGTAAATACAAAGACGATATGAAAATTTTAAATCTTGATTTCACCAGGAAGAGAAATGGAACATTCTACAATCTGTTCTGTTTGATTGAGTCAGGACATCCTGTTGCTTTCTGCCAATCTCTAGGTACCTGTTATTGTCTCTATGTGATGTCGAATCTAGATGTTCTGAGGTCCGATAGTATTTCCTGCAAAACTTCATGAATTTACTCATTAGGTTATGGTTTCTCAGCAAAATAATGCTCCTGAAGCTGTGATTTTCTATTCTGTGTTTACTGCCAGTTTCAAAATATTTTGCCAGAATCACTGTGTTTTTTCCCTAGGCATTAGCTTCGTCCCATGTTTGCTCGGTACTTCGACATGGAATTATGTTGAGTAAATTGCAGAATAGATTGTTAATTATGTTGGTGCAAGTCGTGTGCTGTAAAGTTAAGATAGATTGCATTGGCAAAGTAATTAGATCATTCTTCCTTTGAGTGCAAATGAAAACAGCGATGCATGTCTCAGCCAACTCTCCTTTATTTATGCAGCCAAATGAGCATGGAGGAAAATGCTTGACAGTTTGACAGTAAATCTATAACATCACCAAAGTAATAAGATCATTCTGCATCGTCACTTCTCGAAGTCGTTGGCTATAACCTCGAGATCTCTGCAATGACCATGGATTTGTCGACTTCAAATTGCGTATCCTCTGGTAAAAGCAAATTCTTTTAGAAATCCAAACTGTATTTATCCTGGGAAAATTGAAAACATGGTACAATGTACCTTTGTCTAAGGTAAAATCTGCTAAAAATCTAATGATCTTGCTTTTGTTGGCAGATAGTACACCGACTATCTCAGTTGTCTTGTTTTGATTGGCAGCAAACAGCTGATAACAGACAGAAAAATATTAATTAGTATTTTCCAAATTGAAAAAAAAGCCCATGGGAAAATAAAATGG
>VSTD030002989.1:0-11300 GCA_008808055.3 Sporobolus alterniflorus | reverse complement strand
ATTTTGAGAAGAAGAATGATGTTGTGGAGAAAGATGACATCTTGCAGTGTTGACCAGGGTATCTTGTTACTGTAGAGAATGATGTGAATGAGGGTCTTCAGAAGCTAGCGGAAATTTTGAAGTTGGAGTACCCTTATCCTCTTTGTGTTGCGGCAAAACAATCGATGAGTAACGAGTTTTTAGAATTATATCTTTACGGGGGCATATGATGAAATTCCATTTAGCATCTTTCAGCTTCTCAATCCCCTCCTTTTCGTTTGGATAGTCAAGGTCATCAAACTCACAACCTTCTCTGATCATGGTCACTTTGATCACTGCGCACTCTAATGGGACAGGCTGACCATGCACTATACAACCAGACATCACAATAGCATCGATAACTTTGATGGTCCTTAACGTCTAGCCTTTGACATAGAGTAGTGTGAAAGAGGTGGGTTCTTTGATCTCATCCATAGGGTACTTTTGGTTATTAGGAGCGGAGCTGGCACTGCTCGGAGCGAATTCAATGCTGATATCCAAATTGACTTGTGGAACAAACACATGACTAATAACGATGTTTGGGTGTTTTCTCATGAAATTAAAGAATTGAGTTACAAATTGCTCTTCATCGTTATTTGTAGACTCTGCATCTTTATCATGTTTTCTACGCTTCTTCTACATATGGATGTCATCCGTGAACTCTTCCTTCTATGATGCAATTGAAGAGATAGCTCGTATGCGACCTCGATGTTTTTCGGTCTTGAGGGCTGCGCTGAGTGAGTCTTTCTGGTGTTGCGGCTTGAGTTTGCCAGCCTTCTCTTTAGTGATGAGATTCTTGACATTTTCAATCACTCTAGTAATATTAGAGTTTGATGTGACCAACTGTTTGCTATTATCTGTACAAGACCAACCCCAGATCTAGTTTTTCGTGTGCAACATGCAACCTTGTACCCACCATGTCCTAATTTATGTTTGACTTATTCTTTTGAATTAGCTCCTTCATTCTATTGTTGAGCGCTATGGTTTCTGGAGTGGTATACAATTGTTAGAAGGTGTTCCATTCATTTGGTGTGATGAGCTCAAACTAATTCAACGGTGAAACACCAGGTTGAATGTAGAACTTGTTGAGTGCATGTCTGAACCTTCAGGGGTCCTATCTATGCTAAGAATAGTAGCCCCTTTTCCAAGTTCTTCATATTCAGAAGGGAAGACATAATGTGGCTTGATCAATTCCCATAAAGCTTCTTTCTCCTTTTCTGGAACAACACCCAATTAGAATAGATGATCTTATATTTTTTCCTCGCAAGAACACCACAATTATTACACCATTTTAAAAGAACACCTTTAGGTTCAATGGGTGACCCATCTGGGAACTGCGCCATTACATTAATAATTCATTCTTGCATCTTGTTCAAGGACTGTATCCCACTATTCCCGCTTTTGGGGACCAGGTTGTTGCTCTAGCGTTACCATAGTTGTTTCCTCCTGATAAGCAAATAATTTTTGAGCACTTTGACATGGAGGGGCATTCTATGAAATGAGTGAAGAGCGAGGGTCATTGATAATACAACAATTGTAAAAATTAGAACATTTAATTTCTAATGATCGTATACCTCTTCTTCTGGTATGTAATCCTCATCATGTGGGGCAGAAGATCGCTGCCCTTTACACTGAGGATATGGATTGGAAGTAGATTCGTATGAGTCTAAACTTCATTCATTCTCACTTCCCTTGTTGTCAGACTCAATCCGAGCCACTGGACTTTGAGGATCCACCATGTACTTATAGAAAATTGTATGCATGTCAAATTTTGTTAAAACATAGAAAGAAAAAAAGTGCTCACAGTGCGGGTTACTGAATTAACAACCTTTCAATGCTCTAAGATCCTTGATGTAGATGACAACACATGTCCAATAATATCATGCTACAGAGATTTTAGTCTTGAACGGCATGAAACATATCCACATTCAAGTGAGCTCATGTTTGAGTCAATGCAGATGAAGCTTTGCCACTTCTTCTTCTTGGATATCTCTCTCTTAACGTTTCCTATAACTCAAGTCAATCTTTGATATTTCAATACCTTATAACCACTTTTGAACTTGTATGCACCTCAAATTTGGACACAATATTAAATTGACTAGAATATTGTCAAGTATGAAGTTACATTACCAATTATTATGCAAAAACATATATTTCTATTCTCTAGTATTAATTCAAGTTTATTGGATCACCTACTATGTTGGGCCACCGACAAGCGGACTTGATCACAATAGCAACGTGCACATGTCACGTCACCCTGCCCGTTGCTAGTGAGAATCATAGTGGCAACGAGCGGATGATGTCATCTGACCATTGCTACTGTGATCTCAGTAGCAACGGGTGTGGTGACGTCACTCAAGCCTGTTGCTACTGTGATATATCAAAAGTCAGTACCAAAAGCTAAATATATATAACCATTATCCATCAAAAGTCAGTACCAAAAGCTAAACATATATACAACCATTATCTAACAAAAGTTAGTACCAAAAGCTGAACATATATACAACCATTATCCATCAAAAGTCATCATCCATCAAGTTCATACAAATACATCATGCATCAAGTTCATCCACCATACATAGTCATGATCACCGTGCATATATAACTAGGAAAACATAGTTCATGATCATCACGAGTCACGCTTGTGTGCGCCGAGCAACCTAGAAAGATGGCGATGTTGTTCGACCACGTCCGGGAATAATGAAAATCACAGTAGCAACAGGCAGATGACATCATCTGCCCGTTGCTACTGAGGGCCATCCATAAATTAATTAGTCCCACCTCGCTCACAGAAAAAGGGACTAACCATGTTAAAAATTTGCTTACAATTTGTGCTAACTCTAGTTGACCTTGGATAAAGTAAATATCGCCTTACTTGAGCTCGTTGTCGTGCATCGATGTCGGGTTCAAGGGAGGGTGATATTTATCTTCTCCATGGTCAATACTTTTTTGGAATTCAAACATTTGAATTAAAATTCCAGAGTTTAATCTGCACTTTATATAGAAAAATTATTTATTTGGCTTTAAAACATTTTCTTTAAAAATGTTGGAAACTTTATTTTCAATACATTTTCTTTAAAAATGTTGGAAACCTTGTTTTTCAATTTGAATTTCAATTAGAGAATAGAAAAAACATGTGTTGCATAATAATTGGTACTGCTACTTCATATTTCATAGCAACGGGTTGATGATGTCATATGCTCATTGCTACTATGAATCTGAAGCATTCACATCTATTTGAATTCTCTTAACTAAACTACCTGGTCACTAGCAAGCAGGACCAGTCAAAATAGCAATGGGCGAGAGGTGATGTCACCACGCCCATTGCTACTGAGGATCACAACATAACTTTTGTACTTTTTTGCTTGTGAAATTCCTGCATTTTTATGATATGAAATATGTGAACAATCTCTAAGTTTAGATTGATACTTATGCAACATCATCATACATGTAGTAGTACATAACATTGTCATCTACTTCATTAGTACTGCATACACTACAACAACTATGCGTGCGCGTGCACACACACACACACAAGCTTCTCAATCCATTTTAGGAGATCAACAATCATGTCTATCCTATCTCTCAGCATGACCACTTTAGGAACAACTTGAACAGTTGTAGGAGCCGAAGGAACTGCAGGAATAGGTGACATCTGCTCCATCATGTCCTCGTATTGGAAGAACTAACAACCTCGAGCCTGAAACACAATATTGATAATCTCACACTCAACCAAAGCAAACACAAACATGTATGAAATGATGCTTATCAAAAAGTAGGGGAAGTAGAGGCACTTGTAGAACATGTGGTGAAGATTCTATTATGTAGTCGCTCGGTTCCAGTTAGCGAGGACATAGCAATTCGGGCTATACACTCTCCTTGCGCATGGGATGATCATCGCTCTGTTGTTTGAGCTTTGAGATATGACAACTACCTAAGAGGGAGAGAGAGAGAGAATGGACCGCTACTTTTGTGTGTCGTCCAACCACAAAATTTTGGCGCCAAAACAATCCAAATATGACCATTGCTGTGATCCTCAGTAGCAATGAGTGAGAGGTGATGTCACCACACCCGTTGCAACTGAGGATCATAGTAATATAAACATTTTTAAAAACTAGCCACAGAGAAAGTGACATTCATCAACCATAATACCGAGGATGTGCATCAGGTTGTAAAGTGATATGAAACCATCCAACAATACCACAATATCATGGTTGGTGAAGTACTAGTTTCTCCAAGGTTGTCTAGCACCAAAGTTTGTGTGAAACTTTTTAACATGTCTTGTCCCAATTTTGGCGAGCGAGGTAGGACAAACTTGCAATTGAGGCTACTCATGGGCTACGTTGGGTCGGTGGCAAGCGGGCCCGATCACAATAGTCACGGGTGAGAAGTGACGCCACTAAGACCGTTGCTACTGAGATCACAATGACAGTGGGCGGTTGACGTCAGTGACCCATTGCTACTGTGAATCTGAAGCGTAATCAGTGTCCAACAATGGTAAGAAATCTAAACATTTAAAAAACCGACACTTGAGAAAGCTCTACTTCAGCTCGGATTATGTGTCCGGATATAGCAAGTTAACGTTGTTAAACATGTTGCAATCCGTTGCTGTTGTGGCACGTCATCTATTTATTAAATTCTTCAAATAATAAAAGAACGACATCAACAGATAAAGGAAATTAATTTCTCCTATATCCGTGGATGCCGCCTAAAGGCCCTATTGTAAGCAAGTACTTATGTTGGTCAGTCCCACTTTCTGCGAGCAAGGTGGGACTAATCGGGTGGCTCGGCTGCTGTGACCCTTAGTAGCAATGGGCCCGGGTGATATCACCGAATGTCCCTGAGTAGCAACGAGCTCGTGTGACGTCACACGGTCACTCGTCGTTGCTATCGGCTGGTCACAATGCCAATAGGTGAAGATGTGACGTCACCCACACCCGTTGCTATTGAGGGCCATGGGACAGAACCACATTAGAATGAGGGGTTCATCGACCAGGATTAGCTTGAGCGATTCTCGGTGAAGTGAGAACACAATCAACACACAATAAACATACAATACCATATATTAAGTTTAAGTAAGATTATTACACATTAAGTTCACGTATTAAGTATACAAAAGGTGGTTTGAAGCCAAAACATGCTTCAAGAAGATATTTTAGAGTTAGCGGAAGCGATTTCTCTCATGTTCAGTACATTCTCTTTGCCCTAGAAGAGAATGATCTCCATCGATGCTCTAAGGCCGTGATCCCAGTATGGTGCCCAACCCTCATTGGTTTAGACCTCTCACTGACATCCCTCATCGACATCATCGGAAAGAGGAAGAAGATCCTCACCTACACACAGGAGACAACAAGAGCAAAGCTTGAACGACTACGTTTAGCAAGACTTATCAATCATGATCAAACGACCACGACTAGACATGCAAAGGCTTTAAGCAAAGCTAAGACCTCATAAGCCTACTAGCACTTACATTAAGTTACATTAAGCAAGTTATTAGCCATATTTAAGTTGATTACCATGCTAAGGTTTGAATCTTATTCTAAACATGCAAAGGTATCAAATCAATTATTGATTATCATTAAGCCATGACTACAAAGTAGTCAACATCATCCATATAGTTATCATCACAACATTATAAAGTTGAAAATTTCTACGTTTGAACTCGACGATCAAGCCATCACCCATTTTCGAGGGTGTCGTGGAGATTCAAATCAGTTACCACCTTGCAAGGGTAAAACCTGACAACACGACACTCGAGAATCATGGAGACATCACGAGCAGCCACAGTTCACAACGTGATCAAAGAGTCGGGCCGGGTCCTACCTCACCATAGTGCACGCCTTCCACATGATACTGCGATGACCATCTGTGGGTGGCCCATGTACTATCCCATTGTACACCCGTTAGGTATAGTAGGGCATCATCCAACTCAGTGACACTCAAAGCTACTAAGTTTGTGGGACTCCATAAATCCTGTATGCACCAGTACATAATCAATGCTTATTCATTCGGGCCCAACTGACGCAGGCCTTAATCGACACATGCAGGGGCTACCACCTTCGGAGCTCCAAATTATGAACTAGACCACACACCGACCTTCCCATCTGGTATTCTCCACTTTCCTCTAATTGCCCCACCCGGTCTCAAGTTGTGCCAACATCTCAATCATTCCACTTGAACCACATAGGACCTCCATCTATAGAAAGGGCCCTATCACGAGTGGTTTCGACCACTCATCTTCTACCGATAGCCTACACAACTAAGCATAGCATACTATTATATTCTTTCTTTTAGTGCAACTATGATTTCATTAAACTCCTATAACTTAAGTGCACAATCAAGAACATAGATTGAATATTTTAAAGTGAAAAGTCCTATAGAAGGATGATGCTTGGTGCTTGCCTTGGTCAGGAAGAGGGGGAAATGTTAGTTTTGGCGAAGCTTGGCGTACCCTCTAAGTCGACGGCGTTAGGACCTATTCGAAGGATGCAAAAGTAGTTAAGGTAAGATCAACACGGCTCACATGCTTTAAGGTGATTAAAGACTTATGAATTTCATTTCCTTCATTAACTCCCATTAGCTAACTGAAAGTCCTTTGATGTCACCTAGAGGGGGAGGGGTGAATAGGTGATTCTGAAATTTAACAAAACTTGCAGTGGCATTAGAACTGCTAAAATCAGACAATCCAGTTTGACAAACCGGATACTCCAGTTTTGTCAGAGAGATTTGCACAAAACCTATTCAATATACTTCCAAACACTTTATAAATAAAAACAAGCTATAACAATAGCCTGAAGAACCCCTAGAAGTATATTCACAAAGAATATACTCCAGAAGTCAAACTCCAAAACCGAACACTCCAGTTTTCTCGGGACAGAAACTATGGAAAGCTTAAATCGAGTTCTCGAAGAGTTTGATACAAAATTAGAGCTACTCAAGATTGCATATGAGTTCTAATACATGGAATTGAACATAGATATAACAATCTACTCATGCAACCTATATAATCAATCAAAGTTACTCAAGCAATTTGGAAAGCAAGAACACAAGAAGGCAAACCAAAGGATTGACATGAGGATTTGTTTACCAAAGTTCAGAATCACCACATGTGATCTCTACATCTCCGTTGAGGTATTTTAAGTTGCCCACCAAGAGCCAACTGCAAGATGGGTCTCTTTCAATCACTTTTCTCACTTCACTAGATCTTGCTTCTTTCCTTGCAGATGTGAAGTGGACATTCACAAACTTTCTCATGGCTCACCACAATCTTGGGAGCTCTAGGGCGACGTTTAGCCGTCTAGGAGGCTTCAACTCTAAGAGTAACAAATACCACGAAGATTGCTTTACAAAGCTCAAGTACTCAAATCACTCACAAAGAGAAATCTCTCAACCCAAGCTTGGATTTATCACAAATCACTCAAATCTCACAAAGAGGTGTTGGGGAGAGCTCACAAAGGCTTTATGAAGAGTATTTTCATTGGTGGAATCAGTAACCTCTAAAGGAGGGAGGGGGAAAGATTTTATACTTGCCCCCCAAAAACTAGTTGGGAACTAGCCAGTAGAAACTGGAATATCCAGTTTTGAAAAGTAGAACATCCAGAATTTAAAATATATCCGTTATAGGAAAAATCGGACACTCCGGTTTGGGAAATCGGATTGTCTTATTTTTCCTAGTTTAACGAGATGTGTAGTGTATGAGGCCATTGTGTTTTATTCATCTCACTTGTGTTTTTAGGCTATGTGAGCATTGAGATTTTATTGGCAATCAATGTGGTATCCCTCTTGATAGAGCGGCAGCCTATACTCAAGATTAAATATAAAATCAACTCCTTCAACTTGAGCTTGCACAATATTAAATCTTGCCACTTCATCTCTTTTTGACTTCATGAGGGTTGCCACACTTGATCTTGCTTAGGCATTGACTCTTTGAGGTTGTGACTTGGAGTACTTCACACCGTATGATCAATTTCCACTTTTGGTATCCAAGTCACTTCATTTCTTGATTAAATAAAGATTGACACTTAGTGATATATGATTCTTCATAGTAAGCTTGATTCCTCGGATTGAACATTCACTTGCTCTTCTCCATCACATACGGTTCCTCAATGTCAAGACTCCCGCTTGGTCTTCTCTGATGTATGGTTCATCGTGGTTAAGTCTTTGTTAATTCTTCTTCAACTACTATCTTGTCTCACTCATCACTTCATATCTTTCATAGGCTCATTCTTTGAGAACCTTCTTTATATGATCAAGTTGCTTCCAAGAATATCCAATACATAGAGATAACACTTGATTAATTCTTTCTTGGTTAAGATCAAGCCATAAGTATTAAATCAAGTTAATATTCAACTTCTTCTTGTTTATATGAGTTCCTTACTTGACTTGATATTGATTCTTCAATATGGAACTATTTATTGATTAACTAAGCATGTTGATCATATAGTTCTATTTGCTTCATAATTGTACTTCAAGTGATATATTAATGAATACTTTGTACTTTTTATTTAGAACATGCTTAAATATTTAACACACAATATTAGTCATTTAATCAAGTTATCATTCAATACACCAAAATCCACTAGGGGACTAGATGCACTTTCACTAACTACACTTAAGAACATAGCTTAAGGGGGTTGGTCCTTCTTAGCACCACTCATGACCAAGCATAAAGTGATCTTAAGGCAAAAAGGAAGTACTAGGGTGTTCATGTTGAAACCTTGCTAAGCTTTGAAAAGATTACCTTAATTACTTAAGGTTATACTTAAACAAGGTCAAAAATAGAAATACCATGGTCATAGCTCATGAATAGGGGGTTCTAATAAGATTTCTAAGATTGGATAGCTTAGAGATAATTTTGGTTCAATTTTCATTAATTTTGAAGCTATGGATAATTAATTATGAATTTATAACTAATTATCAAGGTTTAATAAATATTTCTAAAATTAATAATTAAATAAAATAAAATTATAATTTTATTTCATAGATTATGTTTGAATTCAAATTATGGAATTGAATTTACATTTTTATCGAATTTATTCAAGTTCCTATGAATTTCAGAAGTTTAAACTAAGTTTAGAATTGAATTTGAAAAAATCTGAATGGAAAATGAAAAAGGTTACTGTGGCCTTGGGCTGACTCTACAGAAGCTGCCGAAATCGGCCTGGCTAAGAGGCCCAAGAACTATGGCCTTTCGGCCCAAGAGCCAGGAAATAGGATAAGCTTTTCCCCTTTCCCCGCCAGAGGTTCGCCGACGAAATCAGGCCGGCCGATGGCCTATGGTCGGCAGGGAACTGGCCAGGGAGCATGTCCGAGCGACGGGGGACTCGATTTGGGGGCAAGGCGCGACTGAGGATTCACCAACGATGACGGCTGATGGCGGCGCTAGTCGATGGAAGGGGAAACCGACAAGGTGGGCGGACAGTTGGTCGTTGAAGTAGCCCTTCAAGCCAGAGAGGTACTACGGAGGTCGGGGAAGCTCTTGGTGGCATTGGCTTGGTCGGAGGTCTATGGAAGACGACTATCGACGGTGACCGGCTCGTGGAGGAAGAGGTGGTGGGGAACGGAGCTTCGTCGGCTCGAGCTCGAAGATGGTGCTACGTGTAGAGGAGGAGACGGTGGCGTGATGCATCTGCTCAGTTTGGCGACGGGGAGCCTGGACGTGGTTGGCGATGGCGGAGACCAAGGTGGCAGTGCAGTGTAGAACAGAGCGAGAGCGAGCGGCGGTGTGAAGGAGGAAGCAAAGTGGAGGACTTCTTGCCTTGCCCACGCGCGGGGATAAGGATGGTGGCGCACGTGGGACGGTGGGGTCGGTTGGTCCGACGACAACAGCGCCATAGCGGTGGCAACAGTCGCGACTGGGGAGACGCGTGTCGAGTTTGGTCGGTTTAAACCCGGGTCGGTACTGTAGCTCTGGGCTGGGCCCAATTCCACGCTGCAATGGTTTTTTCCAATATTTGAACTCTGTCCAAACTTCAAAATTCAAATTAAAAACCTTTCTGAATTCCAAAAATGTTCCAACTTTGCAAGAAGCTAGATTTGAACCTGATGAACAACTTTCTCCATTGGCTCAGCTTCATATTCCCACCGTATCTCATGTTATAAATTCTGAAATAGATTCAAATTTGAATCTTCCAAGTATTTTAAAGAGGTTCAAACCGTGTGGGAAAAAATCTGGTAAATTCATTAAAATTCTATCTTGACTTGATCTTCACAACTGTGAATTTTGTTGGGCACACTTGTATGGAAAAATATGAAGTTTCTATACAAGTGCTCATAAGGCTTGATTTGGAAATAAAGAAAACAGTTTGAATTTGAAATTCAAACCACACAACACTTATATTTCATTCAAGCCTAACAATTACATAGCAAGATACTTTTGAAACACTATACCTGCTACAGTTTCACTAGGGGTGTCACAGCCCTCCCCCCTAACAGAAATCTTGACTCAAGATTTGGAAGGAGAAACAATTCTAACAGGGACAACGAACAGTCGCACATTCCCTCACTATGGTAACACGAAGTTTAGATTGTGAGAATGAAGAAAGTCCTCTCTTTCACAAGTTGCTTCTTCTTCATTGTGGTTGCTCCATTGGATCTTGAAGAACTTGATTATTTTAGCTCGTGATATGATCCTTCTGATCCAGCACTTTGATTGGGTTTTTGGAGTACGACAAGTCAGACTCGAGCGGTGTCACTTGAGGCAACACGACGTCCACCGATGCCTACAAACATTTTTTTCAATTATGACATGTGGAAGATGTCGTGAAGTCCAGCTAAGGATGGTGGCAAGTCAAGCTTGTAAAGTCACGGTCCTACATTTCTTGAGTATGGGGAATGATCCGATGTAGCGAGGCGCTAACTTTCCTTTCACCCTAAACCTCTTCACGCCCTTCATCAGCGAGACCCTCAAGTACACATGATCTCCAACTTTGAACTCCAAGGGTCGACGCCTCTTATTCACATAACTTTCTTGGCGTGACTTCATGACCTTCAGGTTATTTTGAATACGACGAACTGTCGCTTCAGCCTCATCAATAAGGTCGGGTCCAAAGATAACCTTCTGAGAAACCAAGTGGACCGTTACTTGGTTTGATTGTGATGAGTCATTGATGTGGCAAGGTTTGAATTTGAATCCGGGATAGTTTTGCTTTTGTTTTTCTTTTATCTTTAGTTCGTTCGGAGAATCGCGTTTGCTTGTCTCGTGGTGCGCAGGAGTCAGGTGCGACATGGCGTGCAACGACGAGGACCGTGGCAGGAGTAGGAGACCTGGTGCAGAGGACCGG
>VSTD030002988.1:0-11300 GCA_008808055.3 Sporobolus alterniflorus | reverse complement strand
AAAGATTCCTAAAGTCGTTGGCGCCTAACGATAGCGATCGAAAACAAGCAATTGCAATAAATAAATAAACAGTATAACAAACAGTACCTAAAGTCTAATCAAATAGTACCAAAAGATTTTACTCATTGCTACGAACGTGTGAGCGCAAGAATCACCAAAACTGGAGTTACGGTTAAGAAGTTATGAGGGTTTGAAGTTAAAAGATTAAATATGTAATTAGTATTAATTAAGAAAAGGACCTAATGAGAAACAAGACGTGGCACCTGGTGCCACCACAACTCGGTCGTAATGTTATCAACTACAAATGGGTTTACAAAGTCAAACACAAGGTCAATGAATCCGTAGACCGCTACAAGGCTCGGTTGGTGACTAAAGGTTTCAAACAACATCTGGGAATAGACTATGATGACACGTTTAGTCCGATGGTCAAACCTGCTATGATTCGGTTGGTCCTTTCTCTCACAGTGTCACAGGGATGGATTCTTCATCAACTGGATGTCCAGAATGCGTTCTTGCATGGTGTTCTTGAGGAGGAAGTATACATGAGGCAGTCTCTGGGTTTTGTGGATCCTACTCACCCTTCCTATCTCTGCCGACTGGACAAAGCTCTCTATGGCCTCAAGCAAGCTCCATAGGCTTGGTACTCTCACCTCAACGACAAGCTTCAATCATTGGGTTTTCTTCACTCTCAGGCAGATATCTCTATTCCATTATCAGAAAGGGTCGGTCACAATGTTTCTATTGGTCTACGTCGACGATATTATTGTGGCAAGTTCTTCATCAGCTGTCGTTGCTGCTCTTTTGTGAGACCTTAAGGATGATTTTGCCCTCAATGATCTTGGGCTGCTACAGTATTTTCTGGGTATTGAAGTGCATCACACATCTGACGGCCTCCATTTAAGTCAAGCCAAGTACACTACTGACATTCTCGCACATGCCTATATGTTGTCCTGCAAAGGTGTCACCATTCTGTTACCAGTCAATAGCAAGCTCTCGACGCTTGAAGGAGATCCGTTGGGACCGGATCATGCTACAAAATACCGAAGCATGGTTGGTGCGTTATAGTACCTTACACTTACGCGGTCGGATATCTCATTTTCAGTGAACAAAGTTTGCCAATATCTTCATTCACTGACCAGAGTTCATCTCACGGCCATCAAAATGATTCTTCAACTTCTTAAGCATACCATTGATACAGGGCTTCATATTCGCCGGTCTCCCTCTACTATGGTTAGTGCTTTCTCCGACGTAGATTGGGCTGGATGTTCTGATGATCACAAGTCGACCGGTGGCTTTGCTGTGTTCCTTGGACCCAATCTAATATTGTAGTGTGCTAAAAAGCAACGGACGATATCTCGTTCAAGCACGGAGGTAGAATATAAGGCTATGGCGGGTGCTACAACTGAGGTAATGTGGGTGCAAACAATCCTTTATGAGTTATGTGTTCTGTGTCCCGGAAGTGCTCGGCTATGGCGTGACAACATGGGAGCCAAGTATCTGGCTTCCAATCCGATTTTTCATGGATGTATGAAGCACATGGAAGATGTCTGTCATTTTATTCGTGATCAAGTTTCTACAAAATTGCTTGATGTTCAATTTATCTCCACTGAAGTTCAAATGGCTGATGACTTCACCAAAGCACTATCACAAGGACGGCTTCAAGAATTTCAACGCAATCTGAAGGATCGGACAAGGTGACCAGAGGGGGTGAATGGGAACTAAATAAAATTGTTCAAGGGAACTCAGCATATGTCACAAATCAGACCCAACACGTCTATCTTCTAACTTGATAAAGACCACATAGTTATTGATAAGCTACTAGTCCTCAGAACCGGGTTAGAAATCTTAAATCAAAGCGGTGTTCATAACAAGAAGCAAGCAAATCATAAGCGGCAATAAAAATCAGACCAATTAGACTTTCACTGGCTCACACGCATTTTATCAAACCTCTTGTGAGATCAAGAAACCACCACGAAGACACCGTGAAGTATTAGGAAAACTAGAATATTTAATCTGGCAACCTAAGAACAAGACCGACTTCCTCCAGCAATCACCCTCACAAATTCAAGACCTTGACTTTGGAAAATCACGCAGTCTAGCACGAAGAACAAACACAGGCCGCCGGAGCCTGAACAGAAGCAGCGAGTTGTGAACGAAGCTGACGCCGAACTCGGTCACCACGAGAGGAACTCGACACCTGGACGAAAACTCAACACTGGGAGACCGAAGCGCACAGGCGGCAAAGACCAAAACGAACCAAGAAATTAAGGTGGCGCGCTCCTGGTGCGGGATGGAGAACCCGAGCGGGAACCGCTGGCCGCAACTGAACTCACGGGCGGAGAAATCCAGTGAAGACCGAAACGGAGGTGGCCGACAAGCATATGCTCGGTGGAAAAACCGCTGCGACACGGCAAAGTCTGAAACTTTGGCGCGGACGGGAAAACCCAGCGGCGGTAGGAGAAAATCTGAGGAGAGAACTTCGGTGACTAAGACGACGGCGACCGCAGAAAAAGGAGAAGTCAAGATCAGCGCACGGGAAAAATGGATAACAGCAGCGCATAGCGATCTGGGAATCATGAGTCTCAGACCGACCTGGCGCTCTAGGTGCACTGCAGCACAGATCGCGGGGCCGGGCTCCCAGCTCGCGCGGGACTCAAGCCAGAAAAGTCAGGCGGCAAATCCAAAACTTTGGTCAGAAAACAAAAACAGACGGAGCAGGTCGCGCCTGACCGAAAATGGCCCTAGAGCAGGAAACGGATTTGAAAACCGAGCCAGCAAGCAACGGAATCCACACCGCAACACCAGGCCGGTGGCAAAATCGAACAGCAGGAGTCCAAGCCCTCGGCGGCAAAAGACGGATCTGACCGGCGCTGGAGTTGGTGAAAAAAAACTCGGAGCAGTAAAGAGAGAATCGGCGGCCACAAAATCAAGAGCCAAAAAGGACTAGCTTCAGTGTGCTGGGACGCAAAGCACACCAGGAAAAATCGGCAACAAAAGCATGAACTCAACAAAAATTCTCAGATCTGTCAATACAAGAATATGAGACAAGAATAGCTTAGATCCAAAAGAAGGATTTTTCTACTGTGATCAAACACGATTACAATTAATTCACGGAGCTCATCAGACTTCATCCCTCATTTACTTATTGAAATGAAAATCTAGAGTTATCGGCACACCCCCTAATCTAGAAATGAAAATGGCAATAGGAGAAGTG
The DNA here is from genome assembly GCA_008808055.3 of Sporobolus alterniflorus. Lineage (NCBI taxonomy): Eukaryota > Viridiplantae > Streptophyta > Magnoliopsida > Poales > Poaceae > Sporobolus > Sporobolus alterniflorus. The sequence goes on along the minus strand of VSTD030002988.1, from coordinate 8,086 downwards.
GCAATGAGCTCCATCCCTGTAGTGTTCCATTTATAAACTCAAGCAAAAAACTACAATGCCCTTAGGGCCTAATACAAACAAAACGATAAAATAAGGGTAACAGGGTCCGAAGGAGTCTGTCGCATCAATTCATCCGTCTTCAACTTGTCCTCGACGTAACTTCTGTGATGATACCATGTGCACCATTCGTGTCACACCTCTGCCAGTCTTGAGGTCAGACTGAAAAGCACTAACCAGACTTACTTCCACCTGAAGCAAGCCGCTAGATCTCGATGTGTGACCCACTCCACCGTCATTCCGTCGGTTTTATGGTGCAACCAACAAACCGTAGCCTGCTTGGTTTTGAGGCCTAAACCAAGAAACTGTCACGGTGATTTTGATATACAAATCACTAAATCGTAGCTACCGGTTTTGATGCACAAACTAGGAAACCCTCCATCATTGATTTTGAGGCCAAACTAGGAGAAACCGTCGCCATCGATTTTGAGATCAAACTGGAGGAAATCATCGCCACCGGTTTTAGGATCAAACCGGGAGAAAACTGTCCATGTGATTTTGAGGCTAAATCATTGACAAACCGTCCCAGTAGTTTTGAGGCCAAACCACTGACAAACTATCCCAGTGATTTTGAGGTCAAACCACTGACAAACCGCCCCAGTGGTTTTGAGGTCAAATCACTGATAAACTGTCCCAGTGATTTTGAGGCCAAACTACTGACAAACCGTCGACCTTGGTCTTGAGGCTCAACTAAGAAACACGCACTCCTCATCTCCTCATGCATGATGCAGACCGCACACAGCGTCACTTGACCTCTCAATCGTCCGGCCACCGAGTACCCGACTTGTGTGACCATCCCCGGTTCTCTACACCAGGTCTCCTACTCCTATCATGATCCTTGTCGCTGCCCGCCATGCCGCATCTATCACCTGTACACCACAAGACAAGCAAAAGCGGTTCTCTAAACAATACAAAGATAAAAGTAAAATTACTGAAATATCCCAGATTCAAATTCAAACCTCGTCAAGTTAATGACTTATTACAATCAAACCAAGGAACTGACCACTTGATTTCTCACAATCTCAACTTGAACAAGATCCCAATTGTGATTGAGGGGGGGTGATAGAATATCTAGATAAGGATTGTAATTGTAACACACAAGGACTTCATGAGTTAGGAGGTTAGTTACATAGCCTAGTCAAATTGTTTGATGTAACTGATGTTGGACAAATTAGCACTTTTAGTTTTATTTTAATCCAAGGATAAATCATGAACGTGAATAATGCATTACAAATTAAAGTAGCAGTGGTATTCCAAGTTCTTGATAGATCTATCATAGCAATGAACAATAAACATTATAGCAGATTATTTAGCAAAATCAAGTCTACGCAGATCAACATATTAAATATGGAAGACATGATTGAAGAGCAGGAACCGTATGTGACTTGCGATTCATTGACGATGACGATCGGATGAAGATGTCCATTGGTCTGATGAAGTTCGACCCTCGACGCGCGACCGACGAAGAGGTAGACGAGTCATGGTGAATAATTTGACAAAGCGAGCGAGCAGTCGTGAAGATCGCTTTCCAAAAATCTTATTCACCAACTCCCGATGCAGGATCATTGAGGACGACAGTTTCAGAGATCTACTCTCCCGATCGCAGATGCACATCGATGAACGAGATGAAGAAGTCTTGGCGGCGCAGCAGCGGATGAAGTGAATCCCTAGATGCGTTGGTGGCTCGTAGTTGTTCTATGTTCTACTTCCTTGGCCGCCACACGTATTTATAGGGGAAGACCCGCCTAGGGTTATAGTGTCCCATAATTGACTGGGTCAATTTCTATCAGAACGTATTAGGCATGAACTCGTAGCAAAAAATAAACGACAAAATGAGGACGTGGACCTGCGAAGCTTTGGACCGAATTTTGATGGCTATTCACGTGAACGTCATGCGTCCATAGTCTCACCACGCCACGCCACGCCACGCCACGCCGGCCTGGCGAGGCGAGGCGAGCGAGCGCGCACGTGTGTTTCTCCCTTTCTCCTCTCCTTCATATACTTGCAAGTGTATAGAAAGCAATCCACCTTATAAGTAGGCTTCACTTCACCTCTATTAATAAGGTGAGACTAAAGAGTTGCTACCCACCATGCATGAATGCACATTTAAGATTTATTAGAAATTATTGGGAATTCTCTATGGGCTATGATCAATAATTCCAACAACTGACTCAGTCTTGTATCCGTGTCCTTACTGGCCCATATATCAATATAGCAAGACATAGCTGCCAAGGAAAGGCAGAACCACCAGATCGTGTTCTCTCACACTAAATACAATGGGTGGTAGATCTGATAGGAGGAAGCTTGGCTTCCTGTTCTATTTCTAGTGGCATTTATGGAAAGGAAGGAACACAAGGATATTTGATAACATGGAAAACTCCATACCCCGCTTATCTGGTATTCTTCAGGAGGACATTGCCATTTATTCTCGAGCAATGTTCTCAGGAACTTCCTGATGTCTATGTCGGGGGTCCAATAACGCCGAGTGATCTTTACACCCAACTCCTTAGTTTTGAGCAACACACTTCCATGCAGGGACATTCTTCTAGTGCATCATCGTCTGCCATGGCTGCTTCTTGTGATCGTGGCTCTACTGGTGGTCGTGGCTATGGCGGCTCTGATCGGGGTCGTGGCCGTGGCCGCTCCTCTCGTGGTGGATCCTCTAGCAATGACTGGGTATACAGCCAACAACTATTGGCGTCGCTTTGATGAAGATTATGTTCCTCAACAACGCACCGCCGCGGTTACTTCTTCCTCAGGCACAAATCAACCATGAGTGCATGGCCCTTATGAGAAACAAGACGTGGCACCTAGTGCCACCGCAACCCGATCGTAATGTTATCTACTGCAAATGGGTTTACAAAGTCAAACACAAGGCCGATGGATCTGTAGACCGCTACAAGTCTCGGTTGCTGGCTAAAGGTTTCAAACAGCGTATGGGAGTAGACTATGATGACACATTTAGTCCGTTGGTCAAACTTGCTACTATTTGGTTGGTCCTTTCTCTCGTAGTGTCACAAGGAAGGATTCTTCATTAACTGGATGTCTAGAACGTGTTTTTGCATGGTGTTCTTGAGGAGGAAGTATACATGAAACAACCTCCAGGTTTTATGGATCCTACTCACCCTTCCTATCTCTGCCACTGGACAAAGCTTTCTATGGCCTCAAGCAAGCCCCATGGGCTTGGTACTCTCACCTCAGCGACAAGCTTCAATCATTGGGTTTTCTTCCTTCTCAGGTGGATATCTCTCTTTTCCATTATCAGAAAGTGTCGGTCACAATGTTTCTATTGGTCTACGTCGACGACATTATTGTGGCAAGTTCTTCATCAGCCATCGTTGCTGCTTTTTTGCGAGACCTTAAGGATGATTTTGCCCTCAAGGATCTTGGGCCGCTATTGTATTTTCTGGGCATTGAAGTGCAACGCACATCATACGGCCTCCATTTAAGTCAAGCAAAGTACACTGCTGACATTCTCGCATGTGCCAGTATGCTGCCCTGCAAAGGTGTCACCACTCCGTTACCAGTCAATAGCAAGCTCTTGGCGCTTGAAAGAGATCCGTTGGGACCAGATGATGCTACAAAATACCGAAGCATGGTTGGTGCGTTACAGTACCTTACACTTACGCGGCCGGATATCTCATTTTTAGTGAACAAAGTTTGTCAATATCTTCATTCACCGACCACAGTTCATCTCACGGCCGTCGGAAGGATTCTTCGGTTTCTTAAGCATACCATTGATACAGGGCTTCATATTCGCCGGTCTCCCTCTACTATGGTTAGTGCTTTCTCCGACGCAGATTGGGCTGGATGTTCTGATGATCGCAAGTCGACCGGTGGCTTTGCTGTGTTCCTTGGACCCAATCTAATATCGTGGTGTGCTAAAAAGCAACAGACGATATCTCATTCGAGTACAAAGGCAGAATATAAGGCTATGGCGGATGCTATAGCTGAGGTAATGTGGGTGGAAACAACCCTTTAGGAGTTACGTGTCCCCGAAGTGCTCGGCTGTGGAGTGACAACATGGGAGCCAAGTATCTGGCTTCCAATCCGATTTTCATGGACATATGAAGCACGTGGAGGTTGACTATCATTTTGTTTATGATTGAGTATCTAACATATTGCTTGATGTTTGGTTTATCTCCACTGAAGATCAAATGACTGATGGCTTCACCAAAGCACTATCACAAGGATGGCTTCAAGAATTTCAACGCACTCTCAACTTGAACAAGATCTCAGTTGTGAATGAGGGGGGTGGGGGGTGATAGAATATCTAGATAAGGATTGTAATTGTAACACAAAAGGACGTCATGAGTCCTTAACATACCCGGGAGGTTAGATACGTAGCCTAGTCAAATTGTTTGATGTAACCGATGTTAGGCAAATTAACACTTTTAGTTTTATTTTTATCTAAGGATAAATCTTGAACATGACTAATGCATTACAAATTAAAGTAGCAGCAGTACCACAAGTTCTAGATAGATTTATCATAGCAATAAACAACAAACATTATAAGATTAACTAGCAAAATCATGTATATGCAGATCAACATATTAAATATGTAAGACATGATTTGAGAGCAAGAATCATATGTGACTTGTGGTTCCTTGATGATGATGATGATCGGATGAGAATGGTGATCGGCTTGACGAAGTTCGCATTGAAGGCGATGACCCTCAGCGCATGACCGACGAAGAGATAGACAAGTCGTGGTGAAGAACTTGACAAAGCGAGCGAGCAGTCACGAATATCGCTTCCCGAAAACCTTATTCACCCTCTTCCGGTGTAGGATCGCTGAAGATGATGGTTCTGGAGACCTGCTCTCCCGATCGCAGATGCACGTTGACGAACGGGATGAAGAAGTCTTGGTGGCGTAGCAGCGGATGAGGCGAAGAACTATATGCATTAGTGGCTTATGGTTGTTCTGTGTTCTACTTCCGTGGCGGCCGCACATATTTATAGGGAAGACCTGCCTAGGGTTACAACGTCTCATAATCGACTAGGTCTATCTCTATCAAAACGTATTAGACACGGACTTGTAGCAAAAAATAAACGGAAAGGAGATCGTGGACCGTTGAGGCTTTAGACTGGATTTCATCAGACTATTCACGCGCACATCGTGCGCCCATCACCTCGCATCGCCTCGCCACGCCACACCACGTCCGGCCTGGCGAGGCAAGACAAGCGTGCGTGTTTCTCTCTTTCTTCTTTACTTCACATATTTGCAAGTATATAGAGAACAACCCATTTTATAAGTAGGCTTTTCTCCACCTCCACCTCCATCTCCACTAGAAAGGTGAGATTAAAGAGTTACCACCCACCAATGAACCTTTAAAATTTATTAGAAATTATTTGAAATTCTCTATGGGTTATACCCAATAATTCCAACACTCGGTCTTGGATTCATGCCCTTGCTGGCACATATATAGACATGGCAAGACATAGCTGTCAAGGAAAGGCAGAACCATCAAATCGTGTTCTCTCACACTGACTGCGACGGGTGGTAGAGCTGATAGGAGGAAACTTGGCTTTGTGTTCTTTTCTGGTGGCATTTATGGAAAGGAAGGAACAGGAGGATATTTGACAAGGAAAACTCCATACCCCGCTTATCTGGTATTCTTCAGGAGGACATTGCCATTTATTATCGAGCAATGTCCTCAGGAACTTCCTGATGTCTGTGTTGGGGGTCTTGATGTCCTGAAGACCGTTTTTGCTCTCTCGCTCTCCTCCAGGAGCTTCGTCTGGCGTTCGCTTTGCTCAGTCGTTGGTTCTATGTGCTCTGTTTCCAGCTCGCTGTATTGCTCTATCTGTTCTGTTTCAGCGCTTTCTTCTGCTATCCTAGCTGTTTCTCTAGGTTGTAATTGTAGTTTGTTTTTAAAGTTTGTATCACCTAGGTTGTAATTTTTCTATTCTCCCCGACAGATCTCCTGCCGTATTTAAAAAAAAGGTTGATGCAATTAAGCTGGTCCGCTAAAAGCAGCGTGTAGTGGCCAGTGTCAAGGTTCGAGAACAACATGTTTGCAGGGAACATCTTCACAAACCAGTTTCAGCCTATCCATAGCATACCTAATCCTCCGCAAGGAGCAAATACATATCCGAATCTATATTTCCATCGCCGTCACTCTCATCCATGGATGGCATTGAGTGAAGCAGCACTCTGAAAACAGCAGGTTGCATGTCTTCGATGGTTAGGAGTTTTGTCCTTTCCTACTTGCCCGTAGAGCTCCGCCTTGAAGACACATGCTTTCTGGCACTCCATTGAGACACATGCTTCCTTCATAACAGTAACGTCACACCCGATCACGAGGCGATCACCGACGATTCCAGCACACGTTCCTCTGTCCCAACTGCTTAAACCGGCCTTCTCGTTGGTATGAAACACCGTTGGCTCAGGCCAGTAGAAGCCCGCACACATGACAACCTCTTCTGGTCAATGAACCTGAAAACGCAAAGTGCTCTTACCTCAACTTTATTTGTCAAGTTCTTGAGGAAAACTTTTTTGAACGGTAAAGGCGGGTGTTCCGCCGTTTCATTAAGTAAGGGGATAGAACAATTACAGCAGAGCCAAGCTCAACAAACTAAGGAGAAGGAAACAGAGACTAAAAAAACATGGTAGCAACTACTGAAAGGAAAACAGGGAGCCTACAACACTTGACACAGGAAGGCCTACTTAACTTCGTTGGGGACCAAGGCTCCAGGCCAGCCTCCACTGCAGCACATCCGATCTGATTAAGCTTTGTAGGTTGCTGCATCTGTTACTTTATTATCAAAAGCCCGCCTGCAACGTTCTTTCCATAGATTCCAGGCCGTGTAGATTAACTTCTGAACTCGTTCCTGACGGTGTAAGGGCCCTTGTCCTCCTGCTTGTATCATGGCGTTCCACCATGACCTGAGTCGGCGACAACTGCTTGTTGGGGGAGGTTGCAAGCTTGCTCCTAACCACGCCGAGAGCCCAGACCAAACCAACTGAGAATATGAACATTGCGCAAGCAAATGCAAAGCCGATTCTTCCTGGGAGCGGCATAGCTGGCAAATGGTATTAGCTTGGCCACCATGCTTGATCAATCTGTCAGCTGTCCATAACTTATTCTGCATGATAAGCCAGCAAAATAGTTTGCATTTGTTTTCTACCTTTGCTCTCCATATTCCTTCCCATTCATAGTCAGCAAAAGATCCGGCAAATTGAATTGAATAGGCTGATCGAGTGGTGTAAGTACCATTGGCCGTGAACCTCCAAGAGATGTCATCGGCATGGTTTGTGAGGTTCACATAACTAATTTTATGCCAAAGGTGGACGAATTGATTGATTTCTTCCAATGTGGAGATCCGTTGCAGACCTCGCATCCATTTTCCATCCTCCATGCCTTGGCATACCGTATAATTTTTCCTCCAAGCAAGTTTATGAAGCGCCGGTGCCAACTCCTTGGGACACTGCCCTTGCAGCCAACTGTCTTCCCAAAATTTGGTTGTCTTGCCATCCCCAATTGCGACCTTGGTACATGCCCGGAACAGGGCAATTTCAGTCGCACTGCAGTTCAGCTTCATTTGTGACCAAGGTTTGTGTGGTTCTTTCCATTTGTACCACTGCCAGTGCAGCCTCAGTGTACTATTGAAGCTCTGCAGGTCAAGCACTCCGAGGCCTCCTAACCGCTTGGGCCGCTGTACTCTCCTCCAGTTGACAAGGCAATGTCCCCTTCGTGCATCCTCACTGCCACGCCACAAGAAATTCCTATGGATCTTGTAAATTTTCTTGATAGCCCATTTGGATAGGGGAAAGACAGTCATATGGTATAGAACCACCGTTGAGAGCATTGAATTCACTAAGGCAAGTCTTCCCGATTTGTTCAACAATCTTCCTTTCCACCGTGGCAGCTTACCTGCTACCTTGTCCACCAATATTTGTTCATCTTCGCGCTTTATTCTACCAATGCGCAGTGGCAGGCCCAAATACTTACATGGCAGCTACCCTTGCTTGATCTGTAGGTTGCCAATAACCTGAGGGATGTCTATGGCATCCCATCTTATGGGG
>VSTD030002987.1:0-11301 GCA_008808055.3 Sporobolus alterniflorus | reverse complement strand
GTAAGTTTGGTCAAGCCCACTGTAAAGAGTGGTTCAAGAGGATTTATATAAAATTTATTTTATAATTTTTGGACATTCCTACAAGTTTTTATGAATTTTTAAAGTTTGAAATAATTTCTAGAATTTAAAACAATTAGAAAAATGATTTCAAATCCCCAGTGCCGGGCCGAAATTCGGCCCACGGCATGGCGGCCCGGCCATGGAGGTGGCCCGCATGCTGCGCGTGCGCCGGCGTGGTCACCGCACGCAGCTTATGCGCGCACCAGCACAGTGACGTGCTCAACGGCGGTGCGGTGGGGGCTGGCCGGTGGCAAGGTGCTGCCGGCGAGCACCGTGGGGTCTCGGGGTGGCGTCGGGCAAGAAGAGCGGAGGCGGGGCTCACTGAGGAGGTCAGGCAACGGTGGGGCGGTGGGAAGTGGCTAGTGCGGCGGCGTTCCGGTGGGGTGGCGGCGTCCTCGGGGCGGTCCTGCGGCTAACGGCGGAGGCAGGGAAAGTGGCTGTGGGCGCGGCATCGAAGCAGGATGAAAAGCACGGTGTGGGGGGGGGGGGTTAATCCGACTGACGGCGGTGGCGACGCCCTTTTAAAGGGGGCCGGCAAGACGCACTCGGAGGGGGGTTTGGGGCGTCAGGCGACGCGTGGGGCGAGAGAGAGGGGGCCCCGGGCACGACGGGAACAGCACAGCGGTGCGGCATCGGGCTGCAGCGGCCCGGCGGGACGCGCGTGACTGACAAGCGGGACCGGGCGTCCGTGGGTCCCGGCGGGCAGCGACGGGGTGCGGGGGTGAGCGCGAGCGGGCGGGTCAGCGCGGCGCTGACATGTGGGGCCGGCAGCACAGTGCGCCCGATTCGGTTTTCAAACCGAATCAATTTTATTTCAAACGGATTCAAATTTACCCCAAACTTTGACTGATCAAAAATGTGTCTTTCCGCACTCCAAAAATTCTAAATAAAATATGGATGGAAAGTTCTTGAGATAAGAAACAACTTTTCTTATAGAAAATTCTCCATATTAGAAATGGAATTTGGACTAAAATTCAGATTACTTGTACGAGTTGCAATTCACTCGAAAATTCACTGGAAAATCTTGGAACTTTGGATTTTGATAAAATTTGGCCAGCAAGCACCTGGTTGCACCTTCTTCCAAGGAAAAATCCATTTCTAACAAAAGAGGATCAGAAAGTTGAATTCCACTCAAAAAGGGAATTCAAATTGATTTTGTGCCAGTTTGAATCCTAAACTCTATTTTTGAATTCCGCTTGTTGATTTAGGGTCGTAACAGCGCCTAGTTATTTGGTAATGACTTTAATTATGGTTTTTGTAACACGGGGTATTACAGCTGCCCGCCATGCTGCAACTGTCACATACACACCACGAGACAAGCAAATGTAATTCTCCACACGAAACAAAGATAAAGGTAAAACCACCAAAACTTCCCGAATTCGAATTCAAACCTAGGTAAGTCAGTTACTCATCACAATTAAATTAAGGTATTGATCACTTGGTTTCTCAATTTATTCAACGAGCATTGGAATTCTCTCTCCCTTATCTGCCCTACCCTCAACAACTCCTTCAGTTTCCTCTCCCTCGCATGCCCTACCTTCATCTTCAACTTTTGGTTGCTCTTCCTTTTTCACAATAACAACTTCAGCAGTAGGTTGTGGCTTAGTGTAATGTTGTACCAACAAAGTGAATGGTCTGTCATGTTCAGAAGCTTTAGTAATGTATATCTTCTACTCATTGGTGTTTGAAATGCTCATTAGATCCCACTGATTGCCTGATTCACTACTACATGCACCATTCATATCATGGTTTCCAAATTGAACTGAAAACCATGCTCCAATCATTGGTAAATGAACCAAAAAGTCCGGTCTTCTAGCTTGTCAATGTGACTTGTAAGGATTCTGAACATTTATAAAATTATGTTGTTTGGACCAGACTCTACATGCCCCACTTTACCGAGATATATTTTTAATTGGATTTTACTTGCCCTATCTATTAACATGTAAATTTGATATACTTAGTAAAAACAATATTAAATTACTAATTATATCAAATTATAGTGACCGAAAAAATTTACTAACTAATAATAACACAATATTCTTATTTTAGTCATTATTACTAACTAATAATAACTAATTTACTATCTAATGTACTAACTAATAATAAATAATTAACTAACTAATAGGGTTTAGTTATAAATTTACATTTCCGAATGCAAGTGGGCAAGTGGGTGGATTACAAATAGAACTTGATCGGTACATAATTAAATAAATATATTTAATCATTTAATAAATAATACTACTTTACTAAAAATTATTAATTTACTAAATAAATAATACAAATTTAGGGACTAACTATTGCTAATTTCCTAACTAAATAATACTAACTAATTTAGTAATTAAATAATAATAATTTACTAAACTACCTACTACTAATTTACTAACTAAATAATATTAATTTCCTAACTACATAATACTAATTTAGTAAGTAAATAATACCAATTTACTAACTAACTATTACTAATTTAATACTAATTAATCATAAATTACTAACTAACTACTACTAATTTAATAATTAGATAATACTAAATTACTAATGAACTACTGCTAATTTACTAATTGAATGTTCCCTTCATATTTTAATTGTTGTCATCATAGACGTTTTGAGTTACGTTTGACCTTTTGTCTTATTCATGTTTTTTATAAATTATCGTATATTTTGTTATAATTTATTTTATTACTAAAGAAAGTTAAATTATAACTTATAATTTTATATATTTGAATAAGGCGAATGATCAAATATAGCATAAAAAGTCAATGACGACAATAATTTAAATTTAAATGGAGTAATTACTCACTATTATTGAAAAAAAAATTGTTTAGAAATGTACCTCAACTATTCTGTGTGGAAGGATTTGTTAGGGGGAAGAATGAGAGAGAGGAGGGTCCAATATATAGTCATAGGGGGCTTGCCGCCAAAGTTGATGACCATGCCGCCAAACCCCTTGGTGGCAAGGTGTCCACCATAGCCGTTGGCGGCCAGCCCTAGGCTCTATTTGCATATATTAAATTTACAAGCATATCCTTGCCGTCAATGGCTATGGAGGCAAGGGTTTAGCCTGTCGAGTAGAGTATAGATTTAATATTTTTGTTTAATCATGGTATATTTTTGAGAAAATTGTACACTTTTTAAATTTCTCCTGGGAGAAGGTTTGGTTTTTAGATAATGGATTGGAGAAGATTCGTGGTCAAGTCACTCTATGAATTCCACACACAAAAAAGAAACTGCTCCATCTGATGTCGATTCAAATTTCTAGTGGCTTTACTGTGTCAGCTACTAGTCCAATGTCTATCTATAGGATTGATTATTTTGTAGAATATTGTTTACTATTATGAAGCATGTAGTAATTGATATACTTCTTAAATAACCTTTATGAATAAGGAGTAGCTTCTACATGTAATGAGCTGTAATGTACTCCATTTTGGCAGGACTCAAACCAGAGTTGCACAAATTAATCGCAACCTGTTCATATCTTATTTGTGCTGTGGGAAAGCTGCATGGTTTCAGCGAGAAAACAGTTCGTGAACACTTCCAGGCAGAATAATTAAGCATTAATTTGCAGCGTATCTGCAATCGAAACCAGCACATCTAGTACAGATCGAACCAAGTTCATTACCAGATCAAGCTTTGGTGACGCCCTGTTGACTGGTGGCGGTGGCTTGCAGTAGATGCCCTGCCCTATTAGGCCTCCTTTGGATTGGAGGGTTTTTGTAGGATTCAAGTTCCTAAGAATTTTTCCTATGAGGACTATTTGGAACATAGGAATTGCTAAGGAAAAAATCCTAGGGAATCCTTTCCTATGCCCCACTTCACAGGAAAGGAATAATGAGGTAAGACCTCTTTAAAAAATTCCTGCAGGGTCGGCGCTTCTTTGCTTGTAGGTCATTAGTCCTAATAAAAATGGTTTACTCTGTAGCTCTGTGTTGCTAAACATTTAGCCACTCTTAAAATTTCTGTGCTTTTCTCGTGGCTATCCAAACGACTACTTTAGAAAATTTCTTCCGTTTTTTAATCCTCTGTTTTCCATATATATTCCTATTCTATTTCTACGTTTTTCCTATTGCTACATTTTAGATTCTAAAGTAGCCCTATTAATGGGCAGCACCGCGCGGCAGAATAAAAAGGCACGAAGAGACCGTTGAGAAGAGGAAGCGTCGGAGCGGTTCGGATCGCGCACCCCTCGCCTTCGCGCCGCCGCGGCAATGGCGGCGCCGCCACTCAACGCCGCCCGCAACATCATCTTCTCCCTGGTGGGGCCCTGCCTCCGCTTTGCCGACATCCTCGCCATGTGCCTCGTCTACCGCCAGTGGCGCATCTGCATCCGCAGCATCGGCGTCGATGCGCCGTCCTTCCCGTGGCTGATGCTCCCCCCGCTCGCAACGCGGAGGCACTCCCCTCCCGCCTTGCTCCGCAGCTTCTACGACATCCCCGGCGGACGCGCCTACGAGCACGAGGTCCCCGCGTACCACCGCTGCGTCGCGACCGGTGGCGGGTGGCTCGTCCTGGCCGCTGTGGACACGCTGCGCCGGATAGTGCTGGCGAACCCCATCACCGGCGCGATGAAGGTCCTCCCGTGGCCGTTTGGAGAAAAGCCCTCCGCCTCCGAGGGCATCCGCGCCGTCCTGACGTGCTCGCCCGCCTACCCGTCGTGCTTCCTAGCGGTCGCCACAGACAGGCTGATCGCGTTCTGCCGCCCCGGCCGCTGCGGCGGGGGGTGGTCCACGCTGGACGTCCTGGGGTACCGCCACGGAGGGGCCTGCAGCTACATGGTGGCCGTCGGCTCCACGGTGTACCTCGTCGATGAGAGGAGGAAGCTCTGGCGCTCGGAGCTTGCCGCCCCGGAACCCAAGGTGGAGCGCAGGGACACGGCGTTCGCGCTCCAGCAGCAAGGTGACAGCCGGTGGAGCAACTACCTCGTAGAGTCGTTCGGCAACGTCCACCTCGTGGTCTCGGACCAGTGCCACAAGCACGTCTCCCTCTACCAGCTGGACTGGCAGGCGAGGATTTGGCTGCGGAAGGCCGTGAGCGTCCTTGGGCACCGCGTGCTGCTGCTCGGCCACGGGTGCTCGACCGCCGTCCCGGCTTCGACCGCCACGGGCCACGCGTCAGGCGCGGTGCTGTTCGCGCGCCAGACGTTGGATCCCCTACTCGTCGGCTCGACCGTTTGGGATCAACAGTGGTTCTGGTCGGAGTCGCGGCTGGACGCTGGAGTAGATGATATGATTGTTCTGAAGAAGACGGTGTCGCACTGGCCCGATGCCTTCACCGTCGGTGACTCGTTCTGGTTCTTCCTGAGCATTGATCGTGGTCAATGACCATAGGCGGCGACATGGATGGCTTTAGGCTTTCCCACCCTGGCGTCCATGGAGAAGCAATAACAAGCACACCTGACTCTAGGATGACTGGCATTAGAATAATCTAGCATTCTAGCTAGCTATAGTTGTTCGCTCAGTCCTGGATAGTTGAAACATGCGCTTTCTGCTGGCTCTGTAATACTGGTCTGAGTAGCGTACAACATTAGGTGCGTATATTGTGCACATGTGTATTCTTTTGTTAATTTGTCCAATTTGCATGTGCTGCCATTCAACTTGGTAGAAAAAATTTGTTAACATCGAAGCCACTGGTTAGATTAAAAGAGCAATGGGAAGAATTTGCAATTAAACAACGAATTCTCTCTCTTTCTTTATGAAAAGGGTTGAAATCTCTGGTTCGTTTCTTTATCGAAGTGAATTTCATCACACTCATTGTTCACATACAGCTAGAGCATTGTTTCTTTACAACTCACAATATAATGGTGTAGGGTTGGACTAATGTACTTGCTGTACTTATTGGCGATTCTAAGCATTCTCATCAACAAAATCGCCCCCTTCTCAACTTAGCACACCGTCGCTAGCAAGTATCAGGACCAAATAGAGGCAGCGCCAGCAGTCATCCTTATGAGAAAACAATATGGGATTGGATGGATAGGAGGCACCAAATCCCCTCGCAAACAACACATCTCTGTGGCAAAATAAATAATCACGCCAAAATGCAAAGAGAACCCTTTGATTAAGCCCCGCATGAAGTGCTGTTTTTATGGCCAAATAGTCTCCTGTTTACACGTCTGATGCTCCACTATGGTGCAATCATGTTACATTACAAATTGATTCATTTTGCATATGGAGCGTTACCATCTTAAAGCCCAAGATTCCCTCCAAATCGGGGAAAAATCAGAGGCACGTCACATTGCAGACCATGTATCAGTTTCAGACATGACAGAAATTGCAATTCTTTTAAGATCAATTGGGTCTGCATTTTATTGATCATTGTGTCAAATGAATTTTATGCAATGAGCAATACATGCAGATGAACAATCATCTGTTGACAAATACTAAAGGTACAGAACTGGGGTCCACTTTGGACGCCTGATGTTCTTCCATCCTGCATAAGGCACTACAAACTTTCAGTTCAAACTTGCATGATAGAGCAAAATGGAGGATTGCATCTTCAGTGATAAATTTCAAGCCATATCAAGTAATGGATTACCAAAGTGTCTAAAACGTGTGAGTACAATATGAATACTTTTTCCACAATGGACCTGTCATTTATAAGTAACATGATAAGATGTTTCTGCAGTGAAGTAGTCAAGTGCACTTACATTGTTTCACCCATCAGTTTATTCACTCATTTGAGGAATTTTTTGCTATTATGATCAGGATTGGGCATCTATGTAATCATCTGCCCACCTCCTAAAATCCTAGTGTGAAGAATTATTTGTCAGTTTCATTCATTTCTATTTCTGAAGTGCAGATAACCAGTGGTGTTCTTCTGTCCAAAACATGCGAGTTTTTTTAACTGGAGAAACTAACCTGATCAGATGGTATAATATTATGACAAGTTGAATCACAGAGATAGGCGCAATCAATCATTTTGGCAGCACCCCTTTCGAAGTACCAATCCCCAATCACCTCTGCAATTTTCTGAAATTCCATCATGTTAACAGATGCTACCCTGAAAGGGACATGTAGGTATAGCTTGCTGTGGTAAAAATTACAAATACCTTATTGTGTATCATGGGGGAAGTTGGTGCAAACCATGTGTCCTGCAGCTCACTCTGGCAATGTGCAAAGCAAGAGTTTATGAACATCCCTGCCTTTGGTTCGACTTCAAAGTGTTCCAGGGCTGTCAACATTGAATTTCTCATGCCTGCAAACAAATTTAAAATCTGAATAATGCCCTGATGGCAATTACATCGATCCAGACCTTGTTATTCGTTCAATGTAACCTGAACTGCTATTAAAAAATGCAACCTGAACCTAGATTTCCTGAATACAAAAACTAAATCAACAACTTTTTTCGTGGACGTGTTCAACAGAAAAGTCACCTTGAAGAGTTGTAATTTGGGACGTGCTGCATGCACGAGGATCCAACTTACAACGGCTCCATAGCCCTCTAGGATCGGACGAAGGGGGCACAAAAGTGTGATGGAACTGACTAGGGAAAGTCAAAATCAGCGTTATTACACATCAGGAGGTACTGAAAATTATCAGAAATAAGTTTATTTCGACAAATAAAAATAACTAAGGGTGCAAGTTCTTGTAACCTGATATACGTCGTAAGCTGAATTCAAGATGAAATATGGGGTTCTGATGTTTCCAAGTGCATACTGTGGAAAGAAACACTGCATAAAGAGGTAGGCAGATTAGCAAACACTGAAAGTTGTCAAAATTCAGTTAGCATTCTGAATGGGAACAATCTCATAGAGCTTGTACCAGGTATGGATACTCTATTGAATTCAGGCAGTCTCTGTTCAAATTCTTCTGAGAACCCTACAGAGAAATTCATGACTTCGAAACATCACTGAATACTCCCAAATTCAAACTGGCAAGAAACTGTAAAAAAGCAAACCTGCAATGAGACTAGGCTGCTAAAGAATTGTCTTATCCTATTGTTCTCAGAAATGTCACTCCTGAAATGAAATGGAAAGCAGAGTTCTTTTACACACGTGATACAGTAAACATGCAGTCATAATAAACTTTTATTTTATAGGTCTCCAATTTTACATATCAAGGAAAAAGCCGGCATCACTCAGGCATTTCACCGTGACAGCGCCTCCGAGACGCTCCGTGAGGTTGTCGCAGTGGAAGAATGTAGCTAGGCCTCCTGCTGAACAGCCTGAGAGCAGTACCTGAAGTATGGAGACACAGTAATTGAAAAGAAGTGGCCTCCATATCTATTGAAAATAAATGCAGAAAGCATCACAGTAACACAGAATGAATACTATGTTTTAAGAAGAATTAAGGAACCTTGTCAGCGTTTGCAAGGCCCTTCCGAAGGAGGTCAGTGATAATAGTATCCCATATCCGCTGGCCTCTGAAGTAGAGGACCGATGACTGCATAAATGGCAAACACCAAACCGTGAGCAAACTGTTGCAGAACACAGGAACACATACACAATTACACGTGCAACGTAAGGCCGGATTATTTCAGCTAGCGAAGCATACTCCATTTGTGTATTCTGAATCACCAGTGAAGGATCCACCATCGCAGTAACGCAGCTTCACACGGTTCCAATTGTAAAAATCTGTAAACATTATGACAACTCGGTGTTAACAAGTAAAATCTCTCGTCAAATAAGATGAAAATCCTCACGGTATATTAAAGAATTTCATGCCAAAGAAAGAACAGTGATGTAGTCATTGTGATTACAGGAACTTAAGTTACCAATTGGAGATGTCCTGAGCGAAATAAATAGACAATGACCGAGAGGTTAGCAAATTAACAGTTAATTAAATGTATGAAACTGCTGAAGAAACTTCTCTTCAGAAATGAATACCAGAAAACTGCCTGATTATAAAACGAGAGAGCATTTAACAGGGATTTTACTTTCTGTGACTGAACCCAAATTTGCGTTGAACTCTGTTCTAGACGAGGACCAATTTTTTTCCGTGGACCTGAAACAGATGTACGTGGGCCAGAAACTGAAGCGCTGAGCATCTTATCCCACCCACGGCCCACGCTAATGATTCTAGTAGGGCCATGAGCTTGAATTCGCGAGCTAGAGAATGCGTGGGCCTAAATAAAAGCAAACTGTTCGTGGTACCTACCCAATTCGCTGTCAACTTTATTTGCAAAAGCAAGCCGTACCATCATGAACGGACGCGTACGATGTTGCGTGTAAACAAATCTGTAATGGATTGGCTAAGGTTTTGAATTCACATCAAAGCATGAACGATTGATGGATACTTCTCTTCTTCTTCTTCTTTTTGAACGAATGATCGATACTTCTACGCAGGTAGACGTATGAAGTTTCGTTTTCTGAGCTCGAATTGAGACGGGGATAAGGAGGACGGTACCTGGATTCATGGCCGGATTGTTGCTGAGGATGCCGGAGAACACTTCGCGCTTGGTCATGAGCCGTGTGGAGCCTCGCCGCGTCCCGGCCCTCTCCGCGCACGACGTCACGTCGATGCACCAGCCGCCGCCCTCGAACTGGAGCAGCCAGCCGCGCGCGCCGGCGCCGGAGCCGCGGTGCAGGTGGTACGCCGGCAGGCTCCCGTCGAGGCACACTGCATATGCTCACATATACACCGTGGTGGGCTGGGCATGCCGATCACGGCGCCGCCAGCAAGCTGACAGTGGTGTCACCATGGAAAGGAGGGAAGGAAACAGAAACAATGCGCAGTGAACTTACCGGCTCCTGTGGACGCGGCGTCCGGTATAAGAGTCATGCCCACCGTCAGTCTATCCTCGACCAATTCTGCCGCGATCGCGGAGGGGAAAACGGCCGCCGCGGCGGTGACCACGACCGTCATGACGGCGGCAGGCCATGGCCATGCCAGTCGCCGTCGAGGCGCCATGCCGCGCCCCGGAGAGAACGAACTGAGAAACCGAAACGGGCAGAAGAGGCTAGGACGCGGAAGTGAGGAAGAGCAGAATCACCGGCCGACTGCGCACTTGTGACGGATCAATGATGGCGACGCGGCATCGGCAACCATGCACCAGCAGTCACCAGATCATGACGAGGTTGTTCTTCAATGCAGGGGCATCAGTTGCTGATCTCTATCTCGGCTGGGCTGCTGCGGATGTTGGTAGATCATGCTTTTGGTTTGTGGTCAATTAAATCCTCACCACAGCACAGGACTAACAAAAGAATGGAGGAAGAAGATAATGGAGAGAAATCGGTGCACCAGAAATCTAACGTCCGAGAGCATCTCTGGCAGAAACAATGTAGTATCTTGAAACATAGAGATTAAACCTATAAAACAACCTCCAATAATAACCTTTTTTAAATCAAATGATTATATGTCTCACTACTTTTCCGGATCCTAAATATAATGTCTCAAACCCTTGGGGTCATATCTTTATTTTTCACATAATCATCAATATTTTGTTTCCTAAATAATATGATTTCTTTTTTAATAACGTGATTTAAGGTCTGACTATTGGAGAGAACAATTTTCTTTAGACCTCAAACTCAATAAATAAGTAATTAAATCAAATTATATGAACTAAATATACTACTCTTTGTTAGAGATGATCTTAAAGCATTAATATAGGTGAGTCATATCCTCTCTAATAAAGTAGATTAACTGACACTAATTGACCATCAAATATATTGCAGGTCAATTAACTCTCATTATGGCATTAAATTGTGTAATAATCCTCTCAACGATTCAGACTTTGAAGGATTTAAGTGGCAAAATACACTCAAACAAGTCTTTGTGTATTAAGATAATTCATAATAGAGGTTTCATAAGGGGTTTTATGATATTAATTACCTTAACACATTAGATTTGAGGATAACATGACATTGTATTTATGAAGAAAAAATATGAGCACAGTTTTATGGGAATGAAATCAGTCCAACTCATTTCCAATATCTTGAAAAGTGGGTGAAACTATCACTGTGAATGATTTTATTTCATGACAGTCTCTCTCTCAATCAAGTGGAAATAAGACTCTGTAACAATTAAATGTAATGGCTAGTATATAAAAAATGTTCACTGAGAAAGGTTATTTCATTCCTGATTTCATCTCTACCCTCGATGATGTGCCAGAGTTAAAAATCATATGATGAAACCTCCACTGGGAATGCCCTAATAGGATAACTCACTCCCTCCCACTACTCTCTTATCCAACCATGGGCATGAGCATTTTAATTTGAGTTTTATTACGGTATGTACAATCAATATGAGTCATTCATTTGTCTAGATCTAATGGTTAAAAATATGAAAGCACCTATTGAGAAGTATTTTAAGT
>VSTD030002986.1:0-11303 GCA_008808055.3 Sporobolus alterniflorus | reverse complement strand
GCCTACACAGCTAAGCATAGCATACTATCGTCAACTTTCTTCATAGGGGTAAACAAAGTGGTTTAGTAAGGGTGTTCTTAGTCCAACTAGGGTTTCATCAAACTCCTATACTTAAGTGCACAATCATTGACAAAAGGTAAAGATTATAAAGAAAACACCTATTCAAGGTGTATGCCAGGTGCTTGCCTTGGTCGAGAGAGAGGAAAGTTATGTTCGATGAAGCATGGCACGCTCCCCAATCCAACGGGTTAGAACCTATGTGGTATGATGCAAGGGTGTTAGCGAAAGAGGCAAAAGCAAGAAACAACACGTCTTACCTTTTATTATGCTACTTAGGTAACATCTTAATCAATTTAATTCATTAACTCCCATGAATGAATCGTACTAATAACAAAAGACTAAAAGTGTGGGACCATGCTATTCAACAGTCATGACATAGCATGGAGTAGGGAAAAGGATCAGCAAGGTCAACACAATCCCCCAAGACCAAACTAGTCATGGCAAGGTTCCTATAATTTTCCAATATGGCCTCAAATTAACATAAGCAAAGCAAGCCATTAAACATGATCACGTGCCCTGAATAGGTGTGAGTGAGCTACTATACTGGAAGAGGACCCTCTAATTCGAAATTAGGTTCAAACTTCATAATTTTCGGAGATGTAGAACATTTTCTACGAATTTCTAAATATTTTAGAAGGTTATGAATAAATTCCTATTTGAAACTAGACAAATTTTATCAAACATATAAACATGAAACAGAATTTGAACTTAGATTTCATAAACAGAAGCAAGAAGTTCAAATTCTAAAGTTTATACTAAAATTCCTTGAGTTTGAACCAAATTCAAAATCGAAATGGATTTGATTTGAATTAATCCAAAGGAAAAATGAAAAAACTCACTATTCACTCAGGCCTCGCTATAGCCCACAGCTACAGGGTCCTCCCCGGGCCAAGCCCAGCTTGCTAGGCCCGTGGCCAGGCCTTTGGCCGGCCCATGCCCACGGGCACGCCCAGCACGCGCACAGCGCGTGATCACCACGCGTGGCCGCGGCCAGAGCGGCACCACGATGAGCTCATCGCCGGCTAAACAATGGTAGAAACCCGGAGCTCTTCGATGGGAAATGGTCACCGGGCGATGGCCTACACACGGCTAAACGAGAACCTAGAAGGGGAGGCTGGGAAGGGGCACTCACTGGAGGAGTCATTCTATGAAGGCGCGCGCGTCGACGGGGAGGAGGCACCGATGGGAGATGAAGGAGTGGTCGAGATGGTTGGAGAAGTGGTCGGGGAGGAGCTCCTTGGCGGCACGGAACTCGTGGTGGGGTCAGGGAGCAACTGAAGGAGGCTGACGCCGGTGGGGTGCTCGCGGAGGAAGATGATAGTGGGGGAACTCCCAATGCCTAGCTTCGTTAGCCAGTGCCGTGGGCAGGTTCTCGGTGCAGGAGGGGCGCAGTGACAACACTCAAAATTATAAATTCAAAAAGGAAGCCTTCCCTTTCTCCACGTATATTGAAATTCCGCATCGGGCTATATTTGAATATTCTGATCAACTCTATCAATTAGGCTTCAAATTCTTAACAGAATTCATGATATAAATTTTGGAACATAATTCAATTTGAATATCTTATGAATTTTAAAGGGGTTCAACCCTTGTGGGAAAAATTTGGTAAATTCACTAAAATTCTATCTCAACATGAGCTCAACAAAAGTGAATTTACTTGGGCATACTAGTATGCAAAAATTTGGAGTTCTAATAAAGTGTCAAAATGAATCGATTTGGAAATAAGAAATGAGTTTGAATTTGAAATTCAACCACACAACACTTATAATACAAACCAAACTAGTTCAGGATTTCATTCAAGCTTCTACAACACATAGTGAGACACTGTTACAACACTGTAGCTGCTACAGTAACACCAGGGGTGTCACAACAGTCGCTCCCCCTCCAGATCCCATACTCAATAGGAGACACCTGAGTCGTGTCGAGAGTCGTTAGTTGCATCGTGTTTGATGTTTTGTTTCCATGCTTGTGAGTGCTTGATGTGAGTCATGGGATTGCTTCGGCACCTTGTCCACGACCTCATCTTTTTATAAAGATAAATAAAAATCACGACATATAGTTTGGGGTTTCGTTTCGATTCTAAAATACTTATATTTCTTATCAAAATCTCTTAGATGGTGAACACAAGGAACAACCACTGCAACGGCTAGGCCAGCAATGCTCAGGCCAATAATACCAACAACAACAACCCACAGATGGAGCAGCTCTTGGCTACACAAAACCAATTGATGCAGTGCTCCAGACACTCAATTAACTACAGCCAAACTAGCAGGCTTAGCAGCAACAACCACCCCCACCACCTCAGTCCGGGCTTGGGGAATTCTTATGAACTCACCCTACCACTTTCTCAAAGGCCAGGTAACCAATGGAAGCTGAAGATTGGCTTAAGGGACTTGAGAAGAAGCTCATGATCGCCCAATGCATGGATTGTGAGAAAGTTCTTTTTGCCACACACTAGCTCTATGGAATAGCAGCCAACTGGTGGGAGACGTATTGCAACACCCATGCAAATGTCACACCATCACGTGGAATGAGTTCAAGGCTCGTTTTTGTACTCCCTATGTGCCTCGTGGTATCATGAAGTTGAAGAAGAAGGAATTTGCTGACCAGAAATAAGGTAGCATGACAATGAATGAGTACCTCAACTCATTCATTCAGTTATCGAGATGCCCCTGATGACATCAACACTAATGAGAGGAAACATGACATGTTCCAACTGCTCAACACAGACTCACAGACTTCCAGCACATGGTCAACAAGACCATTGTTATTGAAAACAAGCTCATGGAAATGGAGAAGGATGGCAAGAGGAAGGTGCCATTCCATGGAAAACCCTCCGGAAGCAATGTTAGGCCTTAGTTCTCATAGCCTAACCAGTTCTTCAAGCCACCACAGATGAACCAGCCGAAGATGCCAACGCAAATGCAGTGTCCTCAATTCCAGATGCAACGGCTGCAACTTCATATGCAGAGACCATATGCTCAGATGCAATGACCACCGCAACAGATGAACCGGTAGAATGTACAACCACCGCCACCACAGAACCCACAGCCAGCCTTCCGCCCGGCAGTGCAACTTTCCTAGAGCACACCCAACCATGGAAGTCAAGGTTTGGGCCCTTGCTTCAAGTGTGGCAGAATGGTCATCTCGCTCAGCAGTGTCCCAACAAGTTGTCTGCCTCAGGATCGGAAAACTAGTCACGACATCAATTATAGCAGAACTATATCTACGACAAGGTCAACCACATGACTATCGAGGAAGCCCAACATGCTCAAGACATTGTATTGGGTATGTTCCTTCCAAGCTGACATCCTGCAACCATTTTATTTGATTCAGGAGCATCACATTCCTTTATATCATCAACATTTGTTGCAAAGCATCATCTACTCATATCAATTATAAAGCATACCATGCTTGTTAGCTAACCTGGAGGTTAAATGAGGACAAAGCATGTATGTCCAGCAGTTAGTATTTCTATAAGGGGGGGGGGGTAGACTTTCTGGCAAATCTCATCATTCTAGATTCCAAGGGCATAGACATCATTCTTGGCATGGATTGGTTAAGAAAATATGATGGAGTCATTCTGTGTGCCAAGAGAGCAATAAAGTTGACAAAGGAAGATGGCACCATAGTAGAGTTCAATGCAGCCATGCAAGAAGATCAAGCCAGTTTGCTCAATTGAGTACAAGGAACCCCTTTGGAGGAAATTAGAGTACTCTAAGAATACCCGAACATTTTCTCGGAAGATTTGCTATGTATGCCGCCAAATTGCAACATTGAGTTTATAATTAATTTGCTACCGGGGATGTCCCCTATTTCTAAGAGGCCGTATAGGATGCCTGTAAATGAACTAGTGGAGCTAAAGAAGCAAATAGTGGAGTTGCAATCAAAGGGATTCATTCATCCTAATTCATCCCCTTGGGGAGCACCCGTGTTATTCGTAGAGAAGGAAGACGGAACACAACGGATGTGCATGGAATACGGGTCCTTGAGTGAAGTGACCATTAAGAATAAGTATCCTCTCCCTGGGATCGAGGATCTTTTTGACCAAATGAAAGGAGCAAGTGTCTTTTCCAAGATCGACCTGAGATTTGGTTATCACCAACTAAAAATTTGAGAATCGGACATACCAAAGATAGCCTTCCGTAGAAGATATGGATTGTACGAGTATACAGTGATGTATTTTGGGTTGATGAATGCACCTGCTTACTTCATGTACCTCATGAACAAGGTACTTATGGAATACCTAGACAAATTTGTGGTAGTCTTCATTGATGATATCCTCATATTCTCGAAGATAGAAGAAGAACATGAGACGCACCTGAGACTAGTGTTGAAAAAGCTCGGAGCACATCAACTATATGCTAAGTTTAGCAAATGCAAATTTTGGTTATCGAAGTTGCTTTTCTTAGGCATGTCATACCTGCTGGAGGTGTTTTAGTTGATCTTGGTAAAGTGAAAGATGTATTGGACTAGATGCCACCAACGTATGCCTCGGAGATTCAAAGTTTCCTTGGACTAGCAGGTTACTATCGATGATTCATAAAGGATTTTTCTAAGATAGCCAAGCCTATGATGAAGGTGCTTGAGAAGAACAAGCCTATGATGAATGGACAGCAGAATGCCAAGCTAGTTTTGAAGAACTAAAGAAACATCTTACTTCGGCACTAGTGTTAGTTCTACTGAATTTGACCAAGAAGTTCAACATATATTGTGATGCTTCGCAACGAGGATTGGGATGTCTATTGATGCAAGAATGACAAGTAGTGTGTTATGCATCCCGGTAGCTAAGGAAACATGAAGAGAATTACCCTACACATGATCTTGAGCTAGCCGCAGTAGTGCATGCTCTTAAGATATGGAGGCATTACCTCATTGGACATCGTTGTGATATCTACAGTGACCACAAGAGTCTCAAGTACATATTCACTCAGAACGACTTGAATTTGTGACAATGTCAATGGTTAGTATTGATCAAAGACTATGATATTGGAATCAACTACCATCCCCGGAAAGCTAATGTGGTAGCAGTTGCACTAAGCCGAAAAAAGTATTGCAATGCAACCTTTGCCAGGAGGATGCAACCAGAACTGTGAAGAGAAAGCGAGTATCTCAATCTTGGAATGGTGAATGAATCTAAAGTGATAATGGAAGTTGAGCCAACCTTAGAAGGCCAATTAGAGGATACAAAATTGAAGGAGATACAACAGTTGATTCAGGATAACATGACCAGTGATTTCTCAGAAGATAGCCAAGGTATCTTATGGTTAGGCAAATGGATATGTGTTCCTAACCTGAAACATATCAAGGAGTTAATTCTTAGAGAGGCTCATGACTCAGCCTACGCCATTCATCCTGGCAGTACCAAGATGTACAAGGATTTGAAAATGCGATATTGGTGGTATGGTATGAAGCGAGATTGGTGGCTCCGTTCCAAGAAGTTAGTGTCCAAGCCTCACCACCATGCTTTTGATTCCCTGGTGTTGTGTGTTGTTTGGAATATATGGCCTCATAGGAACACGTGTGTTTCCCACCAAGCGATTGCTATGCCATTGACTGTCATAGACTCCGTGTGGTTGGCAGTTGATCTTTGGATTAGGGCAGGCCCCTTGGTCGGGTCGTAGCTAGAACCCAAATAATTAGCTTGTAATCAGGCGCCTGAGTGGCATGTGGTCCTTTCTCTCCTCTCTTAATGCTATGCGTGCGAACACATGATCTTGAAAAAAAGCAGTAACAGGAGTTGTCAATGTTTTTTTGCACTAGCAAGATATAGGGTGGTCAAGATCACACGTTCCTATTCTGAGGTGGTCTTGCGAACTACGAAGAACTACAAAGCACACTATAGTTTATCCTGGTTCAGGCCCCTACTATGAGGTAATAGCCCTACGTCAAGCATTTTTGTATTGAAGAAGAAGAATAATGTTACATTGGAGTGAGCTGAGAGCTCGAGAAGTCCACTAAGGAAAAATGGGAAATGTTCTTGTATCCCCGTGCCTGAAGGGTAGGGGGCCTTTTATAGCTGGGAGGCGGCTGGATAACTACAAGCTAATTATTTCTATATCCTTGATGTGATTTACATGACCAGTGGGTCCAGACTTGAGATGGTTAGTTTGCCAAGGTTGGTTGGAGGCTTCCATGGTGTTTGGGCCTATTCTAGAGTCTTCCAGGCTCCCTCTCTCTATTCCTTGGGTCCTCCATGGAAGTGAGGTGAAGGGTGCCTGGATCAGTTTGTAGAGAGGTTGCGTAGCAAAGTCTTTACTTTGTGGCAACATCTTTTTTGTGACCTTCTTGTCCATTCTAGAGTGCTCTAGACAATGAGGTGGTCGATGCTCGAGAAGGTTCCCGGAGTGACTGCCTCACGGGGCTGGTGTTCCTTGGAGGCCAAGCTTTGAGTTGTCCTCCAAATCCTCCCAAAAGGGAGTCGGTGCTCATGGACTGATTTTGATAAGTCTAGTCACCCCATGTGGGGCGGTGCTATGTGCAATCTATCCTCATCTGAGGGCATGTAAGCTCCTAAGGCGGTTGGCGCTCCCTTGGTGGAGAATGATCGGGTATAACTTAGGAGTTGCGTATCATTTATGTGTGGAGAAGAGAAAAAGGCAGACCCTTTTGTCCAGACATGAGAAGCCTTGGAGTCCGGGGATTGGGGACCTTTTGGTTGGAGGGCATGAGACGTATCATCATGCTCTATTCTGCACGGTGTGGACCCTTCGTAGTGGGTCACCTTGGTCTATCGTTCGGTTCCTAGTTCGATCCCTAGTCCATGTGGCATGGCTTGTTGCCCCCAAGGGATCCCCTTCATATAGCTAGCCCCCTTCCTCCTACCCAAGAGTGGTGGGGCCGTCTCTAGCATTGGACACCCGGCTCTAGTCATTTGGCCGCTAGTGAGTTGTCCATGTCCCAGTTTGTTGGGCCGTAACTGGCGGCCCGTGGTACCCAAGGTACAATACCCCAATTGTAGCCCCCAAGCCCTTCGTCAAGTGGGTGGCCAGAGCCGGTTGCCTAGCAGATGGCATAATAGGTACTCACATTGTATTGTGGGGATGGGTGTGGGATTAGGAAATATGATCATGGGGCCTAAGGCTTCAACGATCAGGTTCCAGAATCCTGTGGTTGTGCCCACCGTGTAACCCACAACGTTGTGCCTGGGCTGGGGAGGCCAATCGGAGGCTAAGTTCCATATGTACTGTGTAGGTTTTATGCTGATGACTTAATGAAGCCCCATGGTTCCATCTGGGTTATCAGATTGAGGTGTGACAAGTGCACCAAACCCCATCCTCAGGTGTTTCGTTAACTCGGAGGGGTTGAGCTAAGGGGGCTTGCTAGTAGGCGTGGTCCATGAGCTCATTGAGCTAGCTAACGGTCTGAGACTGAGCACCGACATGCCGAGTCAGGATCTGAGTGGAGCCTGGGTCACCGTTCGCTGGTGAGAGTCAGCTAGGGCAAGTGCCTCTCCATAGGATCAGACAGGGGCTAATGTGCCCCCAATCAAATCTGGACCAAGTGGTTTCATGCTTCGTTCCTGGGTAATCCAAGTAGAAAACCTGGACGGCTTGATGCTAGCCCACATAGGGGCGTGAAAGAAACTCCCTGTTCTAGACTCAGATACGAAGCTTAAGGGCACCGAGTCCCCTCGATGGGGCTCCAAATGTGCCAGTTGCTGGCCACCATTTGTGTCACTTTGTCCCTCACTCTGGTTGCTCTATGCGTCTCTGACGTGTCTGGCGGGTTTTGCCTTCGAACCCTAAGTTTTGGCAGGCCCATGATAATCATGTGACCCATTTTGGAGACTATTGTCATATCCCTCAATGTAGAAGGCATGATACATGAGGAGTACGGGAGGGGGCAGCATGTAAACATATACAATGCCCTTTACTGCATTTTGCAAGGGCCCGAGGCTTCGCCTCCATGGTTACTCACACCACATGGCCTTGAGGACACCCGAACGCTCCTGCACACAACCACATCTTCTCACATACATGTCGTTGTCCTCCCATTGTCTTCCTCCCGTTGCCATCTGGGTAACTATAGAAGAAATGAAAATGAGCAAACAAAGAAGGAAGGAAAGAGTCATGGGTAGAACTTTCTTAGTTGTTCTATGTTCCATGCATTTGGGAAGGTTGTGCCATTTTGTTTAGTTTAATGGCTCATAGGCCGTAGAGCCCCCTTCCCCATGGGACACGTCGCGACTCTGGAGCTACCCAGAGCCAAGAGAAGGGAGCTGGAGCCACGGGGCACATGGCAGTCCCGGAGCTGCCCTGGGCTTTGTGGCGGGAGCTGGAGCCATGGGGCATGTGGCGGCTCCGGAGCTGCACTGAGCCCGGAGGTGGGAGCAAGGGCCATGGGGCACATGGCGGCTCAGGGGCTCCCCTGAGTCAGGGGGGTGTGGGAGCCGGAGCCACAGGACACGTGGGCACGCATGAGCGCCCGTCTCATCTTTCATCTTGACTTAGAGCTTGTATGTGGGGGTACCCGGTCTTAAGGGTACCGACACTGCCCAAGGAGGATAAGGCGGTTACATCGTCGATGGAGGCCCCCACAGCCCAAGCATCGCTGGCCCGACTGGGAAGTAAGGCACCGGATGATAGTCTTGCTGACGATGATCCCGACCTTCTAAATTTTGCTATGGTGGAGTCCAAGATTGTTTATCGGATCAGCTCCCAGCCACAGAACTACTTCCAAGTCTACATTGATGACATCATCATAGAAACCTGGCAAGGTGATGGCCTCATCCCCGACCTGGAAGAGAGCTTCACCAACTTTAGGTGTTTCAACATCAGGCTAAACTTAGAAAAATGCACCTTGGGGTCCCCCGAAGCAAAATTCTTGGGTACATCATCACCAAGTGTGGCATCAAAGGGAATCCTAACAAGATCTCGACCATTGCCGAAATGGGTCAAGTCAGAAATGTCAAGGATGTCCAGCGTCTCATGGGGTGCCTCACAGCCCTCAGCCATTTTGTGTCCCATTTGGGGGAACGCGGACTCCCTTTGTACAAGTTGCTAAAAAAGTCTGTTTCTTTCCGCTGGATGGATGAGACGTAGAAGGCGCTTGATGACCTCAAGGCTCTGATCTCCAAACCACCGATCCTGGCCTCGCCGGAGGCCGACAAAACCCTCCTTCTATACGTTGCGGCTACCACCCAGGTCGTCAGCACCACCCTGGTCGTGGAGCGGGAGGAACCCAGGCACATCTACATCTACTACATCAGCAAGGTCTCTGACTATGAAACCCACTACAATTAGGTACAAAAGTTACTCTACACCACTTTAATTATAAAGAGCAAGCTCTTATATTATTTTGAGAGCCACCCAATCCGGGTGCTAAACTCATTTGGGCTCGGAGAAATTATCAGGAATCAACTCACCACGCGGAGGATTGCCATGTAGGCACTCGAGCTTATGTAGCTCGACATAGCCGACATACCTCAGATGGCGGTCAAGTCCCAGGCCCTGGTATATTTTGTGGCCGAATGGACCGAGACTCAGCAGCCGCCCCCACCCCGGGTCACCCGAGAGCATTGGAGCATGTATTTCGATGGCTCCTTCACCCTCGACGGTGCCGAGGAAGGCTTAGTTCTCAACTCTCCTAAAAGAGATTGACTCCTTTATGTTATTTGGCTACATTTTCACGCTACCAATAATATGGCGGAGTACGAGGCCCTGGTCAATGGCTTGCGCATCGCCACAGAACTTAGAATACAGTGGCTCTACAACCAAGGAGACTCAGAGCTCATCATCAACCAGGAAATGAGAGAATCAAACTATCACGACTCCAACATGGTGGCTCACTAGCAAGAGGTAAGAAAGTTAGAGGAGTAATTCGACTATTTTGATCTTCATCACATCCACCGAGGAGACAACGAGACGGCCGATGCCTTAGCCCAGCTAGGATCAAGCCGTGAGTCACCCCCTCCGGGCGTGTTCCTGTAGGATCTGTTCAAGCCCTCTATCTGACTGGAGGAAGATGTCCTAGCGCGTGTGCCCGAGGGTTCCCCTGATGAAGGCAGACCAGTCTCCGTACTAGGACCCCCGTCGGCAGAAGGTGGCCCATCGCTTATGTCAGGGGCCAGCCCAGGAGCCCCGGTTGGACCAACCACGCTAGACCCAGGACAAGCGAAGGCATTGGTAGTGGTTGTCAGACCAACAGGCCCTGAGTAGGATTGGCAAAAACCAATCGCCGAGTACCTATGACTGGTGATGATACCAGACGAAGAGACCAAAACCTGATGCCTCACACGTAGGGCTAAAGGGTACTTGATCCACGATAATGAGTTGTATCGATGCAGGACCTCAGGCATCCTCCAGTGATGTATCACCCCTGAGGAAGGCAAGGAGCTGCTCCTTGACATCCATGGAGGCATCTGTGGGCATCATGCTTCCTCAAAGAGCATGGTTAGGAGGTCCTTCTGACATGGTTTTTACTGGCCGACCGTAGCCAGCAATGTGGCCTAGATAGTGAATCGCTGGTTGACCTACCGTGCGCGCACGGTGATCATTGCCGCCTCTATCGGAACCTCCTCTGGCACCATCTTAGGCATCGACTCTGGTGCCATCTCTGGCTCCTCCTCTGACTCCTTCAACACGTCATCAGGGACCCCGTCAGGGGTCTGAGGCATGCCGCTGATAGCTGATAGCTGGTGCTGGAGCCACCTCGACGACAGTGGTAGCTACGGTAGGAGTAGCGGTACCCATCGTGGTGGCTACACCGAAGGAAGAGGACCTATGTGGAAAGGAAATATACTTAGAATGAAACCTTGCTACAAGAAGAAAAAAGCAGAATACAGAAAAAGGGGCTAGACAAACTAAGGTTTCCAAACGCCCCTGTAGGGTCATTTGGCAGGCGGGGTGGAGCCACTTGGCGTTGCCACCCTTTTTGTCCCTGCTGCTTAGGAAGGCACCTAGTTGGGTGCAGATGAGTCCCCGGTAGCTCCCACAACCGCCTCCTTCACTGCTGCCTCATCCGCAGTCCTCTATTCAGCGGCCTCCTTATTAGCTGCCACCTTCACCACGGCCTCTTTCGTGGCCCTCTTGTCCGTGACCTCCATGTCAGCTACCGCCTTCTCCATGGCCTCTTCCACAACCCTATTCACCGTGGCCTATTCTGTGGCCCTCTTTTCAGTGGCCTATTTGTCAGCTATCGCCTTCACCGCGGCCTCTTTCATGGCCCTCTTCACTACGGCCTCCTTGTCTTCCGTGGCCTTCGTCATGGTCGCCACATCAGGCATGGTAGGGGCAGACCCA
>VSTD030002985.1:0-11305 GCA_008808055.3 Sporobolus alterniflorus | reverse complement strand
GACCGACCATACATACACAACTTGAAGGTTGAATTTTTGCTTCTGGTCATAGTCATATGCTTCGACTCCTTTCCACAACTATTTTAACTCTTCAATTAAGGGCTTCAGCATCACATTGAGGCATGTTCCAGAGTGGTATGGGCTAGGTATGATGAGACACAGGAACATATATTCATATTTCTACAAAGAGAAGGTGGAAGGTTGTACGGAATAGCAAAGACAAGCCAACAAGAATATGACACCGCACTCATATTATATGGCAAGAATCCATCTGTCGCCAACCCAATGTGCACATTCCTCGTATCCTTGGCGAAGTCTGCGTCAAAGTCATCTAGAGCCTTCCATGCCTCACTATCAGACAGATGCACCATCACTTGGCTGTTCTCACATACACCTTCCTTATTCCACCTTATGTGTCTAGCGGTTTTCTTTGAGAGAAATAACCATTTCATCCGAGGTGTAAGATGCATATAACAAAGTTGCTTATGAGCAACCTTCATTGTCACCTTCTCACCATCTTCGTTTACGCCCTCAATGAACCTCGATTTACCACATTTTAAGCATTTTATCTCATTTTTGTGCTCTTTATAGAAAATCATATAGTTATCTTTGCACACATCAATCTTCTCGTACTCCATATTGAGAGCAGACAATATTTCTTTTGACTGGTACATGTCTTTTGGCATCTTATGATTATTAGGAAGAACATCACCGATCAGACTTAAGAGCTCCTTGTAACATTTGTTTGAGAATGCAGACTTTGACTTGATGGTCGTAAGATGGGTCACGAAAGCGAGGATGCTTACTGTCATGTGTTCATGCAATGGATCTTCTGAAGCTCTAAGCATGTCGAAAAAATTTTGCACTTCCGGTGTAGGAGGATCCTTAGAGTTTGTTTTAAGCTCTGGCTGTATAGCATCAAGCATCCCATCCGTCCTATCGTCACCCCTCCTATCATCCTCCTCTTTTGCCACTGATGCAGTTCTTTGACGGACTAACTCGTCGTGATACGTCCACACCTCATAGCCTGTCATCAAACCAAACTTGCAAAGGTACAGTGTCAACGTCCTCTTGTCCTCACAAAGAGTGTTTCTGCATCTGCTGCATGGGCACTTCACACTCGGATTGTTTGGTAAGGATAATGCACGGTCAATAAATTCCTAAGTCTTATTCCTCCATTCCCTCGTGTGAGCTCCACTTTTCTTTCAACCACCATACATCCACCCACGGCCCTCATCAATCATTCTAGAGTCAAAAAATTCATTCAATGAATATGCATCATAAGTATCATGTGTTTATAGATACCACTGCCCTACACATGTCTATAGGAAAGGATAGGTCCTAAACCCACCCAAGAGTGGCCAACAAAGTATGGATTTATGACAAGCTATGAGTCTAAATGAAATTTTAGCAGCATAGCCCCATTGTTCTCTAGTTGCATGCCTGACAATGGTGCAACGAAGAACGACAAGGTTATGGCACTGAAATGTCATTCGGACTCGTGGCTCATCACAAATATCACGCTCTGTCGGCCACTCTGAGGTTGTCTAAAAAAGGGATAATTCTAAATCTTCACATCTCACATGCATGACACATGTGAGGCATGTCGGTCCAAAATGGGTAACACATAGATTTTGTTACACTACCTATGCTTTTAACAAAACATTACATATGAAAAAAGGACCTTATACCTGCCCTACTGAGGAGCGGCGCAGTCGAGTCCGATGGTCGGTGTGAGGCACTGATTTCCAGAGCTGCAAAAAAGAATAATTCATATATTAGTCCCAAAACTAAAGCAATACTAAAAAAGAACATCAACACTACAACGACGAGGGTAGTTCAAAGGTCTGCGTGAAGACACTTCCATCATCCACCTTAAAATGAGACAAGAGTATAAGAGAAACTAGGTATGCTTCTTCCTTTTTCATCAGCAAAACTTGACATGGTAAATTAATGTCATGGTCTAGTAATTATGTTATCACACTACTAACAAAAAAAGTTGACTCCAAATGTCATCATCCAGTTTCAATGTATTGCCGGTGAATAAGTGAAAACTTGACATCATCCAGTTTCAACTTGACATCTAAATGGAAGTGAAATTTCATGCTTATATATGCTTACTTCCTGCACCACTGAACCACATGGAAGTGAAATTGCATGAAATTGCAGAAACCTCATGTATCAGTTTAACCACTAAAAAGTCATCACTAGAAGCATAATACAGTTTTTTCATTTTTCTTTAATACAATGAATCAGTCACCATAATCTGCTAACAGAGCTTTGCACAGTAAATTTCAAAGTAAATTCTCCCTCCAAATCTGCTACCAACAAGTAATTTTACAAATAATTTCTGCTACCAACAAGTAATTTTACAAATACATTCTCTATTACTTCACACAGTAAATTTCAAATTAAATTTTCTCTCCAAATCTGCTAACAGAGCAAATCCAAATCCACCGCATGGGGGGGGGGGGGGAGCTCACCTGCATGCTACGGTCGTTGTTGTGAAGAAGAAGCACAGTGGACAAACTCCAAACCGCCGGTAGGGACAGCGGCAGCTAAATCTCGCCTTCTCGATGGAGGCACGGGCCCGGAGGCGAGGATGGTTGGGGAGGCTGGGCGTTGGCATCATGGGGGCCAAGCATCGGGGACCGGTGGCCGAGCGAGCATGCAGGCTGATGGACGGACATCGGGGACCAGTGGCCGGCGGGCACGGGAGTAGAAGGCCGGTGGCCGGGCAATGACGACAACCTACAGGCGGGCGCGTGGGTCGGCGGCCAGCTGAGCTCGCGGGAGGGTGAGGACGGGTGGGCGGGAGGCCGGTGAGGGCGGCACGTGAGATGGTGATGGCGTGTGGCCGGTGGTCGGAGTGGATGGTAGGAGAGAGAAACTAGATCTAGGAGTAGAGGGGTAGGCGGGGTGCGGGCACGCAATTTTGGTTAAGTCCCTTAACTTCTGTCGGCCCGCCCCCAGCAAATGAAAGTTACCTTAACTTCCGTCAGCTGGCTCTGGCCGACAAAAGTTGCGTAATTTTTGTAGGCTTCACCTCCAGCCGACAAAAGTTATTGCGGCCGGCAAAAAGATATTGTTTTCCTGTAGTGTTAGTAAGCTTGGTTAGTCAAATTTTATTAAATTGAGACAATTTGAAATGCTTGAATAAATGTGATGATCTAACACGAGCATTTTTTTGCACGGTTCGGCCTCACACCGCGACACCGCACCGGGAGATGAGTTCGTCGACGCACTTCTCAACCGAAGCAGTAGAGGATCGAATGATGACGGGTCCCCGATGGAGTGACGAGTAGCTAGTTTCTATTTTTCTGTTATGTGATGTGGATTTGTGTAAATTTGTTATGTTTTGATTGTGATGGATGCATTTGGATTGTGATATGTTTTGATTGCGATGGACACCTGAAAGTATTGCAGAAGTGTGCCTATTTTGAAGGCCCAAAACAGACAAATTATAAATAAATAGCTGATGAACTTATCAACGTTAGTGCCACATAGACAATAAGTTTGTCGATGCGTGGTCACCCCACGTAGGCCCCCGGGTGGCCACATGGCCTATAGGTTTCACCGATGAACTTACAGAGCCATGTGGCCACTAACGTGGTTGTCACACTCACCCACCCGCCCTTTAGTTCATCAGCCACGTGGAACCGATGAATTTATGTCAGCCACATGAATTGATAAATTTAATAACTTAAGTTTGTTGAAGTTCATTGGTTTCCCGACGAATTTAATGTAAGTTTGTCAGTCACAATGATAAATTCGTTGGTTTCTCAAGAAAAAAGAAACTAAATTTCTTTCACTTTCACAGGTATTGCAGCAGATCGACAATGGCGGCAAGTACGGGCAGTGCTTTTCAAGAAGGGAATGCAAACTTGCTTTATTGGGTTCGGCAGAGACCAATGTTGCCTAATCCAACATGAAAACGAAAACTTTGGGAATAAGGGCACCTAAGACAAAAAAAAGCAGTTTTGCTATGACGTTTTTAATTAATGTGAGTCATTTATTTATCTAGATCTAATTGTTAAAAATAGAGAGGTACCTATTTAGAGGTATTTTAAGTGGTAGAGCAATACCAAATTAGTATGGATTAGGTATTATAATTATTAATTTATTAATAATATAACAAAAATTAATGGCTAAGTTTAAAGGTTCCTCCTGAATTACCCTAAAACACTGTAGCGACACAAAAAATATGTTGCACATCATAGCAAAGAGGTTCTTATTTGCCATAGCAAATTTGACCGAAAAAAAGAGATCAGTTTCTTATTTGCGTTGGCATATTATAATGCCACTGAAGGAATTATTCTAATAAAAGGACAATTGATATCTACCATGAGTGAGAGCTTTAACTGTGAGGCGTGTTATATTTGTCGCTCAATCAATAAGTAGTGAGGTTCTGCCAAACTTAATAATCCAGGAAATACAAACGCAGACTAATTTCATCAATCTTTCGGTTTCCTCTCCGGCTCCACTGTATGTGTGCCTGGCGCATTTCGGCTGCAACGGGGCACACTCACACTATTTTCAGCCTTTTACGTTTGTCTCTCCGGATGGCAGAGAATTTCCTCTGCTGCTTTCTGGATCGTAGGGGTTGCCGTAGCAATGGTAGCAATCTTCTATCCCTCTTGTAAGCACCTTTTTTATTGGGTTTTTGAACAGTTTCCTCGAGATCAATTTTCGTTTATGTGTGGATCGAATTGCAGTGGAGACAGCAGTCAAGTACGGGACGTGCCAGTCGGAGTGCCTGAACATCAAATCAGACTGCAGCGCGTGGTGCAAGAGTATCGGATACCCTAACGGCGGCGAGTGCGTCCAGCCGCGCTACATCGACTGCTGCTGCTGGGAAACACCACCAGCTCAGAAGAGCAATCACACAACCAGATTACTGCACCACGAGTTGCCTATGTAATTGTACTGTATTGGTCACTGTAAGAAAAAAAGGGTGAAATAAGATGGACCAACAAGACTGACCAAGTGGAATGTTTTTTTATCAGCATATCTTGATTGGAACCTCTCCTATTCTTACTCCAATTTTCTTGTATAAGTTCTTGTATGTTTTACAGTGTCATATACTACTTTAAAAAAGAGTAATATGAGGAGAAGATAATCTCCCACTTACTCAACCTTAAATTGGGGGCACGCCCCGATGCCGTCACCAGGATTTGAGCCCAGTTGTGAAGCTTTCCACTAAGTGCCCTTTACCACTCAACTATGAGCCTGTTGGCAAAGACATCACATCTCAACCTCATCTGGGATGGATGGATTTCTTCAAAGACAATGGAGTGAACTGACAAAGGATGGTCATCTCACTGCTTTTCCTCCATCAGAGAGATCAACTGAGTCCGACACAATGAGTAATTAAGTAGTGCACAACTCAATATAATGCAGGATGGGTTAGATAAATAGCAGAGCACACGAATAGTATAAGAGAACGAAGGTTGTACCTCAAAATTGATCAACAGCATTTTTGTTAGTTTCCTCCAGCATCTCAAGCAAAATGTTAATGCCACAAAAAAAATCCTTATCATTCAGCACGTTTCTATCTGTGTTCTCCTTTTGACGGACCGGTCATTATTTGTTTAAGTAACAAATCTTTTCTGTGACTTTATATGCAGGTCATGCAAGTCAATCATCAGATATCCATGGAGGACTGCAATCTTGATTGCATGGCTCCGTGCCAGTTGTGTGAGCTGTGTGAAACACACGCCTACTAGCACAATGGCAGTTGGCGGGTACAAAATTTCAACTCTACAAGGATGTTTTTTATTCAAAAAGAACAATACCACTGCACAATACAGACCCATTTTGGACAACCAAAATAATTTTTGGCTGTATTAAATGAAGCCACCAGAACTGAGCTTAGCCCAATTGGTAAGATTGCTTTGTTGCAACCATACCTACCCAGGTTTGATTCTTGCCTTTGGCAGCAGTGAGTAAGGGTGCTCATTTTTCTGCTCTCTTAATGAATTGGCACTGCTCCTACCCTTAGCTTCCATGCTAAGAATTTTCATTTTTTCATTAAATGAAGCTACCAAAAATTAGCTTATTTTTAGTGGCTGCAAAAATTTAGTTTATTTTTGGTGGTCTGGGCAAGGCGTTGAAAATTAATGGATTGGACCAGGGTTTTGACCGGGTCAGGGTTTTGAACCATTGATATATTTCATATCATGTAAATTATAATCTATATATTTCAGTCTTATGTAACTTCTAATCCATATATTGGTCCAAGTTTATATGTTTTGTCTGACACGGCAACAATCTTTTGCATTACTCATTCTCACCAAGGTCGTGACCAATCAAAAAGCAAAAGAAAGAAGTGGATGATCCTTGCCTGGGGGAGCAGAAGCTTTGTGAAATTCAGTTCGAGTTGCAGTTACAGCTAGCAGGCAATGGTTTGACTTAACATTTGATTGCCTTTGTAGTGTTGTTTGTGTCATTGTAAAAGACAATTTCGACAAATATCACTATGCTGATTTTCTAAGTATTGGGTTTGTATTATCATTATATTTACCTTGAATAAAGCAACAGATGATTTCATCTTGGTTGGATTGGTAAACAGGTGCGTCGTTTTCATGAGTCAATAATGAATAGACTAAAAACATTTGAATTGCTGATATTTTTTACTCTCATGTAAGATACATCATTTTACATGTAACATACCTATGCAGCTGCCATGAATTTTTTCAGTACTACATTATACTTTCGTACATGTTTCATAGTTTGTTTTTACTCTAAAATTTTTAGCAAATGGCATGCAAGGCAGGCGACATTACACTAGTTTTAGCTAAACTTGGTCAATTCTAGATAAATATTGTAAATTTGGTCCATTCTAGCTATATTTATTTCATTCTAGCCAAACTTGGACAATATTACTTGAATACACTAAATTTGGTCCATTCTAGCTAAACATGGTCAATTCTACTTGAACATTCATGTCAAGATGGATATAATAAATTTGATCAATTCTAGCTAAATTTGATATATTCTAGTTGAAAATGCTAAACTTGCCAACTCTGGATGAATATGTTGAACTCGGTCAATTCTAGATGAATATGCTAAACTTACTCCATTGTAGCTAAACTTGGTCCATTATAGTTAAAGTTTGTCAATTCTAGATAAATATGCTAAACTTGATCCATTCTAGCTAAACTTGTTTCATTCTAGCTAAACTTGATCAATTTTACTTGAATACACTAAATTTGGTTAATCCTAGTTAAACTTGGTCAATTCTACTTAACATTGAAATTTTATCTAAACATGGTCAATTCAAGTTGAATATGCTAATTTTGATGCATTGTAACTAGGTGAATCAAGGATCAGGAGTAAACATGTACCAAACCCCACCAGTGGGGTTAGGAGCACCTAGGAAGCAGGTTATTTTCTCAGTTGTCAACAATACCTACATTCATTTTGTTATTTCTAATGTGTAATTCATAATTTGTTCTTTAATGATGGAATAGCTACATTCATTTTGTGCTTTAAATAAGTTTGAATTATTTTTAAGGATTTTTTTTATTTTTGCCGGTCAAAAATATGCTGCGGAAAACAAGTTAATTTCGGCGGCATGTGACCTCCAAAAGTAAGTGTGCTTCCTGTAGTGAATAAGCATTGAGGTCCTGCCAAACTTAATTAGATAGTGAATAAGCATTGAGGTTGTGGCAAACATAATTAGAGGACGTAACTCATGTTGGAACTAGCAACGCAGACCAATTGCATCAATGTTTCAGTTTCCTCTCCATCACTATATATGTGGTGCCTAGCGCATCGACTGCAACGGGGCACTCATACTATTTTCAGCCTTTTACGTTTGTCTAAGGATGGCAGCAAAAATTTCCCCTGCTGCTTTCTGGGTCGTACTGGTTGCGGTAGCCATGGTAGCTGTCTACTGTCCCTCTGGTAAGCACCCTTTTTTTATTTGTTTTTGATCAGTTTGCTCGAGATCGATCTTCGTTTATGTGTGGATCGAATTGCAGTGGAGGCAGAAGTCAAGTATGGGACGTGCCAGTTTTCGGCGTGCCTGGACATCAAACCAGACTGCAGCGGGTGGTGCAGGAACATCGGATACAAAAAGGGCGGTGAGTGCGTCCCACCGCACTACATCGACTGCTGCTGCTGGGAAGTACCCCCAGTTCAGAAGAGCAATCACACAACCGGATTACTGCACCACGAGTTGCCTATTAAAAAAAAGTGAAATAAAAATGGGCCAACAAGACTGTACAAGTGCAATGCTTTCTTTTTTTATCAGCATATCGTGATTCAAACTCCCCAGATTCTTACTCCAAATTTCTTGTACAGTGTTACACTATCGCCCTAGCATTACTAGAGACATCACATCTTAACCTCGTCGAGGGATGAATTTCTTCAATAACAAAAGCAAACCGACAAAGGATTGGAACCTTGCTGTTCTTCTTCCATCAGAGAGATCAACTGAGGCCAACAAATTGAGTAATTAAGCGGAATCAAGAATCAAGTTAGTGCACAATTCAATATAATGCAGGATGGGTTAGATAAATAGCAGAGCACATGAATAGCACAAGGGAACGAAGGTTGTACCTCAAAACTGATCAACAGCAGTGTGACATTTTGGTTAGTTTCCTCCAGCATCTAAGGAAAATGTTGCGATTGCCACAAAAAATCCTTCTCATTCAGCATGTTTCTATCTGTGTTCCCCTTGAGTGATCCAGTCATTTGTTTCTGTTACAAATTACAATAGCTGCCGTATGTGAGCTTTTGTGTGGCTTTATAGGTAGCCCTGAAGGGTCACAAATCTTTTGTGTGACTTTATATGCAAGTCAGTCATCAAATATCCATGAAGGACTGCAATCTTGATTGCATGACTGTGCGTGCCAGTTGTGTGAGCTGTGTGAAACACACGCTTACTAGCAGTGGCAGTTGACGGGCACAAATTTTCAACTCTACAAGGATTTGTTTTATTCAAAAAGAACAATACCACAACTGTACACAACAACAACAACAACAACAATAGCCAAGCCTTTTAGTCCTGAATAAGTTAGGGTAGGCTAGAGATGAAACTCACATGAGCCAAAAACAGTAATAAAATTTGATGCGGTGTGGATAAACCATAGAGTACCTTCATGTATACTAAATCTGTCAGCTCTATTAGAAAAGTCAAAGTTCATATCGCATAATAGAATTGGAATTCTCTTGTAGAGTAATGATGAACTTTCCTGCAGCAAAAGGCCAAAAAGCATACCTGGATCAGAATATATACTCACCTGACACCCCAATTGTCAACCAGATTGAAGTTTAAACCAAGAGAAAAAAGCAACTGTCATCACCATATTGTTAAGGTAAAAGGGTCCTGGGAGGACCGTGTCGCCTATGGAGGTGATCGGGAGGACATAACCTTTACCTACAATGATCGATGAAGGCATGGTAGAATTTGGTGGGTGAGACAAAGAGACATTACCAGAGTCAGGTGTGGTGTGGTTGGAAGCGCCCGAGTCTGCAATCCAGTCAGTGATGGTGGGCTGGTTCAACCTCATGGTGCTGAATGAGTTGGCGAGGGACTGCTGGTCCCAACACCTAGTCTACGGGTTCCACGCGGTCCGGGCGGTAGCTGACCCATCGACTGCATGTGCCCAGGGTGGGTAGGCAGTGGCGCCAAGGGTGGCGCAGATGCAGGCCCGACCTACTGAGGCTAATAGCCAAAGGAGGGCGCGACGACCATCATGGACTGGGGCTATCACAGCGCCTGTTGTCCGAGACCCTCGGGACCCGGCTACATTTGAATAGAGTTGGTCCAGGGGTTGAAGAAGGAAGGCCAAGATGTGTTGGCACCTTGATCCTTAGAGTTGTCGTTGCTGAAGCCGCTACCACAGCTATTGCGGCCACAGTTACCACGGTTGTAGTTGTTCTTCTTCTTCCCGGACTGCTGTGGCGGACGCTGTTATTGCTGTTGCTGTCCAGGGGGGGCACCGAAAGAGGTCGGCACCGATGGTGGCTTGGGCGCGGCGTAGAACGCAGTGGGGGCAGCAGTGGCAGACTGCAGCCCCTGTGCGCCCTGCTGAATTTCCTCCAAGCAGAGGTCGTCATGCATCTTATGAAACGAAGGAAATGACATCATGTGTGTGAAGATGGCGCGAAGATGATCAAAGTTCTTGTTCAGCCCACAGAGGATGCTGAGGATGAGGACGTGGTCGGGGACGTCAATGCCGAGGTCGATGAGGGAGTCGGTGAAGCCCTTCATCTTGAGGAATAGTCATTCACGTTGGGATCACCTTGAACAAAGTTCCGGAAGGTGGCGGCGATGTGGAGGGCGCGAGTCTCCCGATTGCCAATGAAGCGTTTCTCCAATGCCAGCACGGGTGGTGAGGCCACGCTGATGGGTGACGTCCTGAAGTTCCGATGAGATAGTGCTGAAAAGCCAAAACTTGACCAGCATATCCATCCTGTCCCAAGCAGGAACATCCACAAAACAATCATCAGACAGTACAAGGTTGGAGAGGGCATAGCACCGAAGGGTGAGCAACACATTCTCGCGCCAGCGGGCATAGTGCGCAGATGAACCATCTAATACGACTGATACAAGTGAATGAATGTTCTGGACACCGGACGCTTGAAGGTGTAGGTTGGTGATGACAGCCGCCTCGTAGTCATCGATGTTCGAAGATGGGGAGCTGTCCGGCGCCGGGATGGATGGAGGAGCCGGTGGCTCGATTAGCCGGACAGCAGCCCAGGCTGCCTCGTCGAGGGTAGCTACGGCGCGCTGCTCCAGTTCTAGGAGCACAGCAGACGCAAGAATGCGGGTGCACGCCACGGCATCCTTCTTCTTGGCGTCTTCGGCAGTAGCAACCATGGCCTCGAGTTTCTGTTGGAACTCGACGGCCTCGGTGACATCATCTTGTGCCATTAGGCGCAGCATAGCACAGCCGGTGCAACCTAAGGTAGGGAGGCGTAGCACACCAAGAGGCACCACAACCTAGGGAGGGAGGGAGGGCGGCAAGCCTCCTAGGGTTTAGAGCGGAAGCGAGAAAAAGATCGATGGTTGTGGTACCATGTTAGAGGAGGAATGCAGCAAAGCTTAATAATTGTATTACATAGGAGAGGCCTCCTTATATAGGGGTGAGGAGGGAGAGCAGCCCCCACCTAGGGCCGGCGCATAGGGGAAAGGAGGCACAACCTCCTAGGGCCGGCGTCCAGGGGATGGGACAACCTATGCCTAATCTACCCATATACCCTAATGTGCTGGCAGCACACCTTAATACAAGAGGTTGCGCAAAGGTCCAGTAGGCCACAATGGAGAATCCTATTACAATATTCTAACAGTAAT
>VSTD030002984.1:0-11305 GCA_008808055.3 Sporobolus alterniflorus | reverse complement strand
CTATCAAATCTTTTGAAATTCCTATGGAATGGATTCCTCTAAGTTTTAGTGGAAAATAACAAAGAGGTCCATCCTCTATGAAACTTTTGTACAGTCTCTCTCTCTTTTCAAATTCCTGTGTTGCATCCAAGCACTCAGGTTGGAATTTTTTAAGTTCTCAATTCCTCTAGAATTACAATTCATAGTCAACTTCAATTCTACATTTTTCTTATTTCTGTATATTTGAAGTCCTGCATTGCAAAGGAGGCCTTAATGTGCTCTGCCTGATTGTTGTCGGCCTCTATGCCCCCTTTCTGTAGCATGTGCAGTGCATGTGCTCTGGGACCGGACAGAACAGAACACTGGAACGTCCTCGCTCGGTCATGGTCATGAACTCATGACGTACTTACATTCTTTACCTGAACATAACTTAAGCTACTAAAACCAATTAGTATATCATTATATGAGCATTAAGCGGACCATTCCGTGAACTGAATCCATGATCAACATTAGGCGAGTGGCCATCCGTGATTAACATTAGTCTCAGAAACTGTTGTCACACATGACAGACTAATGCAGTCATGCTGAATCACAAAGCCCTACGAACAGAAGTGCTGTTCACTGGTTAAGTACTTAAGTAGCTGCTACACTACAGTACTACACTACAACAGACCTTTCAAGATAACTGCAGTATCACGCTTTGTCTGATTCATCCTTTTCTTCTGCTATTATCTGCGCACCACTCCATGCAATGCCTCTGGTTACAGCAAGGAGACGTGACCTTACTTAGGAGCCAAACCCATCTCACTTCTCAGGGTCCTTCAACATGTTGCATCGAGATACGATGCTGCGGAAATCCTCAAGGTTTATCTGGCGAGAGGCAAAGTCAAGGTGTAAGAAAAACAAAGGAAACGTAGTGTACAGTTTGGGGTTGAATAAAGATTTTCATCGTTCTACTGCTAACAATATTAATAATCAGTGTTGGACTATAACACAGTGTTGGACTATAGTGTGCAGTTAGGGGTTGAACAGAGACACACCTTTCCATCTCCGTCACTATCAAAGCAACGAATCATATTAGATATCTCAAAATCTGTCCAGATGAAATCATTTATTGTAGCCATTCTTTCGAGATCCCATGGCGTAATGTATCCTTTACCAACTTCTGTAAATTAAAGATAAACCAATTAACATTATCTGCATAAGAAATATATAAAGGTAGCAACACGAAATTTGAAGCTTTAGTGCTGCAAGTGTAACGTAGAAATTATGTCAATCTGTGTTTGATATCTAAAAAACTACAGCCATTTCCCTCAAAAGGAATACCCACAGGATCTTCAGGATAGAGCTTGGTAAAATTGCAAGTAACCAATGAAGAATGGTGTATCAGTTATTGTGCAACGAAATTCTAGGATAATAGATAATCATTTTGATCATCTAAGCTTGGCTTGGACTTGTGTTATAACAACCTAGAGAAGCTCCAATGTAGTGGGGACTAAGGACACATTTATGGGGTGGAGATTAGCACGGAAAATTCAAATTATGTGTGCACCATAGCTGTATAGCAGAACCAAGACTTCTGAAAATAGGTGTGGATCAAGATACTATTCACTTTGCAGTCACAACAGTTTCTGGAGGATTTCGTTCTCCACAACAAAAATCAAGAAACTATAAACAAAAAACGTAGAAAAAACAAAAGGGCCTCTAGCTGAGTTGGTCTTCTTAGCAAAATGCCCAGGGGCTGTCTTACCCCCCGCAAATTTTTTATATTAAAAAAATGTAACAAAGGAAAACTTTGACATCATATATGAATACCGTCAAATGAAAAGAAGAATGCAACTACATCATCTTCCGTCAGTTGTATCCTGCTCTTACCCTGAAAGCAATAAAAACGAGCACATAAAACATGAGTGATGCAGTTAAAATTTAGTACTGTACAAGTCACGATGGAGGGGATGTACCATCTTTTTAATCTTTTGATTCTTAGCTGATTCCTGAACGGATGCTTTGTTATTCTTTTTGTGTGGAGTGCCTTCACTTATTTCCACTCCTGTGCTTGAACTTTCTCTGCCTGTCGTGGTGACAGACTTTTGATAAGATCCAGCCAGAGAGAGAGCAATTGCCTGAATTATAGCAATGCGTGAGTGCTGGTAGATAGGATCTATGAATAGACCTAGAGCAAAGAATTAGGACCCAATTGCCATTCCCAGATAGCTTCAGTTGACCCATCCACGCTAGTAAATTACCTGCTGCAACGCCGAATCATCATCCACAAAATCAGAGAAGGAAGATCCCATTTTTCTAGCTGTACTCTTAGAGGATTTATTCGCGTTCAATAACTTCCTTTTCTTCCCCTGAAAATATGGATAGGAAAAAGGAACTATCATGTACTGAAAATTACAGAATACCACTCTAGCATCACATTTATGCAATAACTTTTAATAGCAGATCAAATCCAAATGTCCAATTGGCTGCTTTCATTACCGAATACTACATCCATTGT
The DNA here is from genome assembly GCA_008808055.3 of Sporobolus alterniflorus. NCBI lineage: Eukaryota > Viridiplantae > Streptophyta > Magnoliopsida > Poales > Poaceae > Sporobolus > Sporobolus alterniflorus. The sequence continues at coordinate 8,823 of VSTD030002984.1, read as the reverse complement.
GCATTCGAACTAGTAAGTACTGTAATACGTTGCGATAACTTAAAGGGTTAATTTGGTAAACACATGTTTCCAATCAAAGCTACAAATATGATTAGGTAGAGCTAGACCCATCAATCAATCAAGGACGACGCAGAAATTGAACTGACGATATGGTAAAAAGGAGGCACCTTGGCACGCAACCTAGACGACGCTTTGCTCCCTCCGTCCCCCTCGTCATCTTGCCCGCTCTCCGACGAGCTCCCTTCCTCCTCCTCCTCGTCCCGGCCGCCTCCTTCGTCGAACGGGACGTACTCCTCGGCGGACCGCCCCTTCTGCTTCCTCTTGGCCGCTGCCGAGGTAGATGGGTTGCGGAGAAGGGGGGACGCAGCGAGGCTACGGAGGCCGAGGGCCTCGAGGCGGGCCTCGTTCCCGCGTATCCGCGCCAGCCGCTGCTTCTCGTACTCTGTCACCGGCTCTTCTCCCGCCATGGCGAGGCGGCGGCAAAGGGCCCTGTCTTCTGCCCTTTTTTTTCTATTTCTCCCAAAATCCGAAACAAGAGGAGGAGGAGGAAGAACATGCGAGCCGGGCCTTTTAGGCCGGCCTACGGGACATAGACTGGATACATTCGTGGTAGCAACCGAGCCCGTAGTCCGTCGATGCCTGAGAAGAGACCGTGGGCCGATGACAGAGTACGAGAAGCAGCGCGACGGGTCGTGCTACGAGCGGACCGTGTGACCCGTTCCCCCACGGCTCGGCCATTCACTGCTTCTTCCTCACGGTGAGACTGAGTCGGAGTGCGGAAGCTGTCCAAGTCGGGAGTTATCTGAGTCAGTGGAGGACGGCCGGCGGAGGCTGGGACCGGCGGGCAGTGCGAGGGAGGGGGCTGGTGTCGTCACCTCACGGGCGGCAGATTAATGGGGTGGTGACGGTAGGCTCTAATTAAGTTAGGATTTCAGGATTTGATGTGGCGGCATCGAGGGAACTTCGGTGAGCTTCTCAAGATATAGAGGTGATCAGGGGCGATAGGAGGATCGACAGCGGGAGGCGGCGTGCGAACGAAGGCTGGCACGAGGAAGAAGAGCTGACGGGCGAAGATCAGCATGAGGAAGACAAGACGGCAGGTCGTGGTCATCGTGCAGAAGAAGGGGGGAGGGGGTCGCACAATCCCCTACTGCGTGACCATCCTCTACTGCACCGGTCAGTAGGGTGACTTACCAGCAAAGATTTCAAGTCGTCCGACTTGCTGGTCGAGCTGGCCGGGCGACTAGCCGATTAATCGTGATTAGGACGACTGCCGATTAATCGTGTTGACAGGAAGCTATTTTGGTTTCTGGTTTACATATTTCGGTTTCCGATTTACATATTTCGGTTTCCGGTTTATATATTTCGGTTTCCAGTTTACATATTTTGGTTTTCGATTTATATATTTCGGTTTCCCATTTCGTATTTCGGTTTCCGGTTTACATATTTCGGTTTCTGGTTTACATATTTCGGTTTCCCATTTCGTATTTCGGTTCAGCGCCGCTGTTCCATTTTTGTTGTTCGGTCTGTCGCCCCAGAGAGGAGATAAACTGCTTTTCTAGTCGATTATTGTCGTCGATCTCTCGTGTGGTCCTACTAGCATCATTCCGTGTGAAACTGAATGTAAAAATAAGATCTTCATAGTTCATACCAAAAGAGGTTCATACCTCATCTAATCAAGCTAAGATAGTAAGTAAGACACACTTACTAGACCTAAAGCAGATGAGGGTCTACTTGAAAAGCACCATAAGCAGGTTCTGCTTCAATTGATTCAGATTCATCCTCGTCCATTTTAGCTGCAGCAGGATTATCTTCTTGAGGATCTTCTTATCCAAAATTTTATTTCCTCTTCTAGTCGAGCCCATCTCCAAAATCGAACGACTAATCACGATTAGTCACTGATTAATCGGACGCCTGGACGATTAGGACACCTAATCGGGTCGCCTGTAACGATAAGCAATACAGGACCGATTTGAACGACTAATCGTGACTAATCGCGATTAGTCGGACGACTTGAAAACAGAGCTTACCAGTGGACTAAAGTTTTACAAATCAAGCGAATTATATTGTATAAGATATTTAAGACATAAGATATCGGATCTGGGAATCACACAATTCTGTTGTATAAACAGCAACACTTCAAGTTTTTTTAAAAAAAACTTTCTACACAGATAAAAAAATTTACTCCCACTGTTCCCTAATTCTTGGCGGACAGGCCAACGGAACTAAAAAACTAGGTACTGATGTCCTAACGACATCATTTTGAGAACGGAGGGAGTAATTAAAAAACATACATTCTCATGCTGCTCGCATCAATGCTGAGTCCTTTTCTGTTTGGATTCGGGATCTTGTACTGTTTTCTTTTGTCTTAAAACATTTAAATGCTAATAAAGCGCCTAACAATTGATTATAAACATCTCTGCCGATGCAACATTGGCCTGATGCGTGGCAGCGAACAAAGGTCATCTAGGAGATGGCCAGCTCGGCCTCAGCCCAGGCCAACGATGAATCCCTGAGCAAGATGGCCGCCGACGCGTCGATGCCTTCCTCCAGGATGGCCGTGATCATGCTCATGGACGGCCGCCACGACGGCTCCGGGTAGATGCACATGTTTACCACGTTGCAGACGATGCCCAGGCTCTCCTGGTTCACGCTCTGCAGCATCGGGTCCGCCAACTTGATGACTGGTCCAAATGCTTCCTAGCCTGAAACACGGCCAAAGTTTCTGTTAGTGATTTGTACAAGGAACAGTGCTTTGCTGGTTTGTTCATGTCTGAGGCAGTGAAGCTTGGGCAGAGGCTGACTTACCCGTTGTATCTTTGGAAATCGAGGTTCTGCTGCTGATTAGCTCCAACAGGATCACACCGAATGCGAATTTGTTGGCCTGGACATCCATGAAACGCTTGTGCCGCGAATCCGTGACGCTGTTGACAGCTCCACCGTTTGCTGCACCACCGAAGCCAAGCTCAGGTTTGGTCACGAGATATCTCCACCTCTCGAAATCATTTATCTGAAAAACGCACAGTTCAGACGTCAGCGCGCCATGCTACAACGAACTGCTGATCTCAGATCAGCGCCGTGCGTGTCTACCTTCGGGGAGAAATCTTCAGTTAGGTAAACCGAACTGGACGTCAGTGCAACAACAGCAAATGGAGGTTGAAGCTCGTTGTGCATGTATCTGAGACCTCGAGCAATGCCCAGTGCTAGTTTCATTCGCCTCGCCCAAGATAACTGACATCCTTCCCCATCTGCAAGCAAGTTACATTCACAACTCCAGACATTCTCGTTATTAAACTGTACTGTCAAAGATCAAAGCAAGACCTGAATTACTGACTGACCGTGAAGATGCTCATAGAGTGTCCCATTTGCTGGGTACCGAAAGACCAGCATTCTTGAAAATGGGTCGGACTCATTGCAGTATCCCACCATCTTTGCAACGTTTTCATGACTCAACCTGGCCGTTTCTGCCACCTGAGTGATCGGAAAATATACTGTGAGATATGATTTAAGAGCAGAAAAATATTAGTTTTTCAAGTAAGTAAAATATTTTTGGGTTCAGTTAGTGATCTCTTGCCTCCTTTTGGAAGGAAAGCTCCACGTAATTGTTCCAGTAGTGCGTTGAGGCACACAGTGACACAACGGCGATTTCCCGGCCATCTTCCAACGTTCCTTTGTACACCACTGTCTTATGAGAAGATCCAATTATGTTGCTGAAGTCTTCACAGGCTTCTGAAAGCTCCTGCCTGCTTATCTTCCGCACATTTGCCAGGAGGTCATCGTCTACATAGGCGGTAACAGGAGATTTTGCAATAAGCAGTGTAATGTTCAATTTTGTCAGTAACGTGTATGGAACGCAGAGACTGACCGATCAAAATTACAGTGCTTTCTTTCCAGCTTACAGCTCTTGTCCTGGGAACACTGTTCTCGGATCCAGAGGATCTACCTTTGCACTTTCTGAGGCCGGTGACGGTACAAAGTGTTAACAAACAAAGCATCGTAACTGCTGCGAAGACTTCCAGGATGAGGAGCCAAAGAGGTTCTGGCAGGCCTTTCTTCTCATTCCCACCAGCAGGGTCTTCATTGACTGTATCTTGGCTATTTTGACCTGAAATCGTGACGTAATACAAGGTAAGGCAAGTTAAAATGACACACAAGTAACTAAGAGGGCATAAAAGTCTGTATAACCCAGTTTGGTGTCTTATTATAACCCAGTTTTTTTCCCTGTAAAAAAACACAAATTCAGTTTGGCTATTCCTGTTTGTGTAGCTGCATTTCTGAGGAATAAAATCTTACAGTAGTAAGTGGATACTTGAAAAATAAGATGGAGATAGTGGCAATGCACAAAAGCACTAAGAGCCTAGGACTAAAGATCAATTCAAAGAAAGACAAAAGGAAGAATGTGAGGAATGGGATCCAAGAAGGAAGCAAACAGAGTATCAAGTAGCAGTTCAGTTCTTTATTTTAACAAGGATAAGTTACGATTCCACAATCCCATAGGTCAGAAATTGGCAATGTAATCCGTGATGCGGCTAGGATTACTTTCTAGTTTCTTGTATCAGATATATTTAAATATGCTACAGTTAGGTTCCCAACATTGCATTCCTCGAGCCCAAAAAGGCACCCAATTTTATCGTCTAGTGATGAAGGATTGGACTTATTCAGTCAGACTAGCCTTATGGACTTGTTGATTGGTTAGATATTTTCATTGTCGATTTATACAAGAACTGTTGGAGAACTGATTCCTATCTTAATTAATCTCCTAGCTAGCAATCAGCTAGCTAAGAATTTCATAAATTGCATTTTACAACTAATCGTGTATCTGTTCCCTTGTAAAAAATGGGCCAAAAACAGAGGCAAACAGCTAAGGAGGGGATGGAATCATATTAACGGTTAACACTAGGAAGGTGACCTGCGCAATTGTGTGGCTAATAATGATCTATGTTGTCTCATCATAATGATATTGTAACTTAGAGGGATTATATTTATAGTAGATTGACATCTATATTGGAGCCGGTTATCGCGTCGCGTGTTAAGCCGAGCGCGCGACCGGTCGCTTGCCATCTTCTTTCCTCGGCTTCATTCTTGTCTCCGATGTCCCTCGGTCTCTACTGCGGCTCCTACCCGCTGCCCTCTAGCCCCACTCGTGGCCTTCTCCTTCTTCTCCGACACCCATTCTTCCGACAACCCCGACGACTCTAACTCGACCGCCCACACCTCCGCCACGCTCCATCACCGCTGTCGACACCCTCCTCTCTCGTGCGCCGCAGGTTGAATCCGAGGTCCTTACTGGAATCCGAGTCCCCGACTGATTGTCGAGAAAGGTTTCCGATCTATATTGCCCCATCTTCATCGCACCATGGTGATGGAAGTTTTTTTTATCTCTCTCTTTCCCCCTTTTTTTGACACACGACTGGCTCCTACATTGGTAAGTAATAATTATTTCTTGTCCTCTCTTTGGTTCAGGGTGGACTATTTGAGGAATTTGAATCATATTGAATGCCAACGAGAAACTGTATGGTTAAATAGGAATCATATGATTTTTATTCCGAATTTATCTATTTATGAATTGGAGTTACACTGAATTCACCTACACCATTAAATCTTCATAAAATCCAAAGGCTTATATCTTTTCTTTTTTCGATTAATGTTGTAATTTCATGGACTTGAGACCGGACGTGGTGGCTCTTTTAACATTCAAATACTAAGGTAACAGATGTCAACATTTGGAGTGAAATATCACCATACATTGCTGGAGAGGACGGTTTTCTGTGCCATTATTCTGGAAGCAATTCCCTACCAAGCTTGACCTGTTCAAATACTGTAAAATAGGTAAGTTCAGAAAAGATTAAGCTGATGTTTATAAGCCCAAAAAAAACAAAAGGTGTACCTTTGGATTTGCGTTAGGCATGCTGGAATCTCTCCAACTAAAAAGTTATATGAGAGGTCAATGTCGGTTAGTTGAGATAATTGACACAATCCAACTTGACCATTGCTGTTGGCGGACTCCCTGAAACAAATTTTGTTAGTTAGCTACTTGATGTCCACACAGGAACGTACTATATATACTGTTAGGGTTTTAGAGTCGACTGTTGATCATTATTTCTTGGCTCATTCAGCTTGTTTTGAAACAGTTAACTATTCATTCTCATACTTCCACAAAAAGCAAAATGCAATCCATGCTGACTGATGCTAACTTCTTAACTAGTATATTTTTTTCATTTCTTTGTATAGAAAAGACATGCTCCATGTTACACGCACTTCCTGATCAATACCTATTCAAAGCACCTATTGGTTTCATGTTTGAAGACTGAAAAAGAAAAAGGAAGATACTTACATGTTTGAACCATTACTTGCAGGAATATTCCCTGTAAGGCTATTATTGCTCAACTGCAGCTGGACGAGGTTTGCCAACTTGCCAAGCTCAGAAGGGATAGCACCCTTTAACCGATTTCCATGAAGGTCGCTAGGACATAAAAGAATAGATGAGTTATGGAACTGAAGTGTTATAAAATTGTACTAGTATTAGTCACAGTGGTGTCGGGGCACCTCCTACATAAGTATTTGGCTCAGCCCATAGGGACTGTCTCAGGAGCAAAGTCACCAGGGGCTATCGCCCTAGGGTTTCCCCCTGGGCGCCGCCACCACCTGTGTCTCTCAATCCCTATATATTGTACACTCTATAACTCAATACAACCAACGCGTTCCGCCGTAATCCTTCTCCACTAACACGATATAAGAGCCTGAGTTTTGTTCTTCTCTTTTTCGCTTCTGCTAACCCTAGTCGTGGCACTGTACATCCACCGTCGCCGGTTCTCTGTCTCGTGCGGTCGTCATGCCGGATGACACCGAGGCTGCTGCCCTCTGTGCTTGGCTCGAGGCCATCATCAAGGAGGCCGAGGACGCCGAGGCGTAGGCCGTCGCTGCCCATCGCCGCGTCCAGGCCACCGCCTTGGAGCAGACGGCTACCGCTACCCGTCAGCGTGTGCCATCCTCGCCTTCATCGGCATCTTCCCTGGCCATGGCCCCGCCGCTCGTCCCCACCGCCTCTTCGACCTACGAAGACACGGTCATCTCCAGACATCACCTTTATGTGACCGCAGTGCTCAACGTCTGCCAGCTGGTGAACATCGTCCTCAACTCCTCCTCCACCAACTACGCCTGCTGGCGTGATATCATGGAGCAGGCTCTCCAGCGCTACGCCCTACTCGAGCACATCATGGACGACGCTCCGTCCACTGATCCGGGGTGGATTCAGTTGGGCAGCGTCGTCCTCAACTGGATCAGCAACTCCATCTCGGCGGATCTTCACCAGGTGGTCCGGGAACACGATTGCACAGCGCGCCACCGCTGGCTCGCCATCGAGAACCAGTTTCTCGATAACTGTGAGCACCGTACTCTTCACCTTAATGCTGCTTTTCACACTTTTGTTCAAGGTGGCCTCTCGGTCAATGAGTACTGCCGCAAGTTCAAGGCCATGGCCGACGGTCTGGCTGACATCAGTGCACCCATTGACGACCGGATCCTCATCCTCAACATCCTTTGGGGGCTGAACCATCACTTCGACCATGTGGGCTCCATCATTCGGCGCTACTCGACTTTTCTAAACTTTCTCAAAGATTGGGATGATCTGCTCCTAGAGGAGCTTCACATGGACAGTATCAGACCTTCGGCTGCCCCGACGGCGCTTTACACCAACATTACGTCCCCAGCGGCCAAGCCACCGTCTTCCACACCGTCTCGCCCGCCCCATGGCGGCAACAGCGGCACCGGTGGCAACCGGTCCAACTATCACAACAAAAACCGCAATAGCGGTTATGGCAGCGGACACAACGGCAAGAACAAGACCGGCGACGGATGTCGTGGTGGCTCTTCTAGCCAGACCACCGCCCCCACTGGTTCTGACGGCTGGACCAACGCACTGTGGCCGACCAACGGCCACCCGTGACAGGGGCACATGACTATATACCCTGACCCCGTGCCCGCTGGATAGCAGCATCCGCAGGCCTTCGTGGCCACACCGGGCCTCTACGCGTCTCTCGGCCTCCTGTCCAGGCCACAACAGCAGCAGCAGCCGCTGTACCAGCAAGCCGCCCTGAGCCCAGTTTAGAACCCCTGGCTTGGCGTCAGCTGGGACCAACAGTCGCTGGTCAACTCTTTCAGCTCCATGGCGCTCCACCCGCCAACTACCTTGGTCCAGTACTGGGTGGTGGACTCCGACGCGACGCACCACACCACTCCATCAGTTGATAATATTTTTACTCTTTGTCCTTTGGCCTCGTCCAATCCTTCCTCTATCATTGTAGGTAATGGTTCCTCTCTTTCGATCACCTCCGTAGGTGACTCGGTTCTTTCCGGACCCTTTTACCTTAACAATATTTTGCTTGCTCCTGACATGGTACAAAGTCTCCTCTCTGTTCATCATTTTACCACTGACAATTGGTGCTCTATAAAATTTGACCCGTTTGGTTTGTCTGTGAAGGATCTTACAACCAAGAACATGATCGTCAGGTCGAATAGCACCGATCTGCTGTACACGATGTATCTTCTCGGGTCTCTCACTCCATCTTTCAGCGCTGTGGCCGCCCATGCTGCTGTTCCCCACGCCCTCACTGCTGTTGCTCCGACCACGTGGCACCATCGTCTTGGTCATCCTGACCCTGACGCCTTATCTAGTTTATCTCGGTCATCTTTTATTCAGTGTACAAGTAAGAAACATGATTTTTGCCATGCATGTCAGTTAGCCAAACACACCAGGTTACACTTTTGTAGCTCATCGCATCGTGTGGAACATCCTTTTGATCTTATACATCTTGATCTTTGGAC
>VSTD030002983.1:0-11310 GCA_008808055.3 Sporobolus alterniflorus | reverse complement strand
CTGAAGCTGAAGCTGTTTTATAAGCTCTACCAAATAAACCCTAATTATTTTATTCTTATTTCTCTTGGGGAATGCATCGTGTAAACACTGCTCTCTGCCTTTGCGGCTGCCACATATTCTTGCTCCATTTAGGGAGAGGGGATTCTGTTCTGTTCCAGACAATGTAAAGCTGGAGCGGACAATATAGTTGTCAAATTCACAAAGAATCACATTCTCGCCGAATTGTTTAGACAGCATGTGGAACGGAGCCTACTAGGACCCAAATTGCGGACAAGACAGGAATATTCAGCAGCCGGCCTTAGCTTCAAAGTGCATACAAAGATACGGTAGCATGCAAATTAAAGCAAGAACAATATGGATTATTATTAGCATCAGATGCGGGCAGAGCATAAACAACTGCTTCTTTCCGATATAGAGAGAAGCCCAAAGAACAGCAAGAAAGAGAGAGATGTGGACCTTTGCAACAGACAAAGTCACATGCCGTTGTCGCCAACTGGTTGATTGCTTTTTCGGTGTCATATGTGCGAAGAATATAAAGCATATCAAATTAGTTAGGCAATGAGACTGTCGTGCCATGGCTGCGGCCGCGCCGTAGATCAAATGCAAAGATACGATACTAAGCTATATAGAGGTTCCCGCACTGCTATATGCTCGTTGTTAAACAATGTGTTTGCCTTTCAAAAGAGTAAGCACACTTGATAAAAACTACTCTCCTCCGATTTTCTCTTAATTGTCATTCCAACTTTAGGCACATGAATTAAAGAGAAGTGAAAAAGATGGGATGTGTAGAATACAAGGAGAGATAGAGATATATTTACATTGGGAAAAGAGAAAAATGTATTGGGAAGTGAGACTAACAATTATTTTAAAATAATTTTTACATTTAGAATGACAAGTAGAAGGAACGGATGTAGTACTCATAATCTTGCTTTGTCCCCCTTTTTTAAAAAAGAGTACATACTCCACAAATATAACGATGTTGTCCTGCAAATTTTAAGTATAAACTCACCGATTTTTTCTGTCAAACAAAACTAATTAAAAGGACTTTAACCAAAAAAATATCTTATCACCATATTGCTAAATAAATTGTTATCTTAATTAATATATATTTAAGTCAAAAGGAAATTATAGGAAAGTCCTCCATACTGACTTCACTTTATTTTTCAATGGCCGGCTACCTTTTTAATTTTCCTAAGTATATTGAGCACTTTTGTAGTGTGCGTCAGTAGCCTACAAAACTCGTGGCGTAAGCAATTCAAATTCCCATCCCACTATTTTTTCACTGGGCTTTAACTCATCATAAACATTGTCACATCATCCATGAGTGGACAACTTTCTTTTTCTTTTGGAATTCTTCATGAGAGAGCTAGGTGCATAATGATACTATTCGCCATTTTATATATTAGGATTGGTCACCAGGTTTCTTCTATTGCTAGTTTCAAGTGGTTAGTCAAAGCAGGAGGCACAACACTTTTTTTGACATCCCGAAGGAGCTCTATCATTCATTAATGAGAAGAAAAGGAGATTACACTCTAAGAGGTTACAACATCTAGATCCGGGGACAAACCCGGTAGGGAGAAAAAATAACAAACGAGGATGTGAGGAAGGCAGGCAAAACACCCAGCCCGAGCCACAACAGAGCCCAGTAGGCCACAGCCAGAGGGAACCAAAGAGGCCCAGAGAGACCAGAAGACTACACCAGCGGAAGCAGGCCCGACAACACCAACGCAACCTAAGCACCACAAAAGCCAACAAGGACACCCACATAAAAGCACACAATGACAAAGCAACTCGCACCAGACAACACAAATCAGAAACAAGGGATGAAAGAAGGCATCATCATCCCCAGCAACACACCACCTACAAAACAGAAACAATAGGGCAATGGCGTCAAACGACAGAGCCGTGATAGGCATAGCAGAACGGCACCAGGGAGACGAAGACAGGGAATGTAAAAACAGAACCACCGCCATGAACACACCACCAAGACACCGCCACCAGCTCACCACCAAGACAACGCCACCAAACACCTCTAGAACACCGCCGCCAAACTGCCAACAAAACAACACAGAACAAGCACTGAAAGAACCCAGCCATCAATCCTCAGTAGGAGCAAGCAAGGAACAATCTTGGATAGAGGCACAAAGGTATAACACAGATCTTATGCTTCAGGGCCATCAGCAGCAACAGATACACTTGAGGCAAGAGTCAAAAAGATCAATCCCTGTTCCAAGCACTGCCTTGAAACTTAACAACCTCCTTGATGAGAGTGGAAATTTGCAGAGCTAAGGCTTCCTTTTGGTTAAAGATTCTTCTATTTCTCTCTTTTCAAATTTGCCACCAAAAAGTGAAAAGAACTCCTCATTTCTTTCATTTTTCCTTATCAGCACCAGAGCTGAGCATGTATTGAAACCATTCTGATGGACCCCCTTTAGCTGATAGCACCTAGAAACCTGGCAGGTTAAAGCTTTGGGCAATGGAATTCCATACAACTTCAGTGAAGTTACAGAAAGTGAGGATATGGGGGGTGGTTTCATCTAAGCATAGGCAGAACGAGCAAAATGGTTACAAGGCCAATTTCTTTTGATTAAGTTATCAGCTGTGAGTACCTTGTTATGCAACACCAACCAAGCAATGGTTCTCCAAATGTCTGTAGTTGGGAATCCAATCATAGTACCAAAAAATTGGCATTCATACGCGGATGCTATTGAGTAGCACCTATTTGCAGTCCATCTCAAAGCTATAGAATCATCCTGATCTAAAAAGCTCATTGGGGATAGAGCCATGAATAGCATATTGAATTCCTCTAGCTGGAAAGGCTTATGATCCAATTTGAATTACTCAATTCAGTGCTAACAGATCTTCTTTTGAATCTAGTAATTTCATACAAGCTAGGAGCCAGATCCTTAGGAGTAGCCCCCTATAACCACCTTGATTCCCAAAAGGGGGTGTTTTATCCATTTCCTATAATCATTTTGGTAGAGCAAAAAAAGAGCTTTCTGTCAGCAGGATCCGTGACTTTTAGAAAATGTTTCTAGGGTTTTTACTTCTTGTCCCAACTGTGCAAAAGTCACCTTATCCTGTGAGCATGACCAAACTTGTCCAAATCTTTAATTCCAAGCCCTCCCCACTTTCTGTGTCTTAGCCAAGTTTGTCAATTAATCAGGCAATGACCCCTATTTACCTTTTTGGATCCTTCCCTCTTCAAAGAAAGCTTCTTCTGTACTTGTCAATTTTAGAATGGGCCCATTTTAGCATCTTGAAAACTGTCATAAAATATGTAGGCATGGCAGAAAGGATTGTTTTGACTAAAAGCTCCCTTCCTGGATAGCACATGAAGTTTCTTTTCCATCCAGGGAGCCTTCCTCCTATTTTCTGAATCACTAGTTGGAACATGGCCCTTGTGGATTTTTTATAATGCAGAGGCAGGGTGTAGGGGAAGTGAGAAATCTGTAGATCAGTCATGTCCAAGAAATTGAGATTGATGTCAGTACAATGAGTAGGATAGCATTATGTCTTGCTCATGTTGTTTCTAGGCATGTGGCTCCTGCAAATATGTCAAGAATCTCAATAGTGGTAGACAAGTCATGGCTAGTTGGCTTCAAGAATAAGGCAGCATCATCTGCTGGTAAGGATACCCATGTTCTAAGATTTTCTGAACATTTTGTGTAGAGGCTCCATAGCTAACAAGAACAACATGGGGGATAGGGGTCCCCCTGCCTTACCCCCTACAGTGGTGGACTCTTTTGCTAGGCTCTCCATTAAGAAGAAAAGAAGAAGAAGCAGTGCACCATAAGGAGGACACCCAATTCCTCCATCTCAACCCAAATCCAACATGTTCCATGGTTTGAAGGAGATAGGGCCAGCTTACTGTGTCAAAAGCTTTTGAAATGTCCAGCTTAATGAACAAAGAAGGTAATTTCCTTTTGTACAGATCCTTAAGAGTTTCTTGGACATATAAGAAATTATCATGTATGGATCTTTTCTTGATGAATGCAGTCTGGTTAATAGAGATTATATAATCCAGTTGAGGGCTTAGCTTGTTAGCCATAATCTTTGAGACCAATTTAGCAAAACTATGAGTTAGGCTTATTGACCTGTAGTCAGATATTCTGCATGCATCACTTTTCTTGGGTATGAGCACAACTAGAGCCTGGTTAAGGAGATGAAGACCTTGCTGATTCCCCATACAAAATTGCTCAACTGCCTTGAGAATGTCATCTTTTATGATGCCCTAGCAGTGGGAAAAGAACCTTCCAATGTATCCATCAAGCCCAGGGGCATATTCTTTTGGTATGGCCATAATAACCTCTTTCACCTCAGCTTCAGTGCAAGGCACTTCCATGTGTTGTAGGTCTCTGGGTTGTCAATCCAGAGACTCTAATTTTAGACTGCTTTTCCTAGGCACATGGGTTCATATATGGTTTAGGAAGTGGTTGAACACAATGTCCTGCTTTTCCTCTTGCCTGATCACGACATTCTCATTTGTTTGTAGTGCATGAATAAAATTCTTTTGCTTTCTGATATTGTCCATGACTTGGAAAAAAATTGTGTTTGCATCACCTTTTCTTAGCTAGGTAATTCTGGATTTTTGTCGTGCCTTGCTCTTTTCCACTGCTGCCAAGCCAAACAACCTCTGCTTTAGGGTTCTAATCAAGAGGTGTTCTTCTAAGGATAACACTCTCTGTTCATGTGCCTCTTCCAACCTTTGGATCACTTCTCTACAAACTTCCATACTTATCTTGCATTGGGACAGTAGGGATTTTGACCATGCTTTCAAGGCCTTTGCAGTTCTACTAAGTTTGACATGGAGTGTAAGGAGGTGGTTAAGATTTTGATGAGTTTCTTTGCACCAAGCCTCTTGAACAATCTAGAGAAAGTCTGGCATATCTACCCAGAAAGATTCAAACCGAAATCTTGGAGTGATCTGTGGTGTGACCAAGGGGGTTAGGAGTAAAGGGCAGTGATCAGAAGAAGAGGAGTAGGCATGAAGGATTGGGTTGGGGTGCCACTCCTCCCAAGTTGTAGTACAAAAGCCTCTATCAATTCTAGACATTGTAAGGGGAACCTGACCATTGCTCCAAGTGAATTTCCTCCCCACTAGATTTCTTTCTTTCACCTCTAGGTGGTCAATTGCTCTCTTGAACCTATGCATTAGCCCTCTATTGACTCTTCCATTACTTTTGCCTTGAAGCTTGTAAATAAGGTTGAAGTCACCAAGAATTAACCATTGAGGCTTGCCCTGGTTCTTGAGTTGCTTCAGTTCTCGAATAAACATCCTCTTTTCCAAGTCTCCTTGGGGACCATACACAGCAGAAATAGTCCAGCATCTGTTCCTCCTAAGGTCAGTAACATCAGCTGATACAGTGTGAGCAGACTGGATTAGGTTTGAAAGCTTTAAAAGATCAGCATTAGTAGCTAACACAATGCTCCCTCTAGCCCCCTCAGCAGGCAGGGTTATGAAGTTATTCTCATAGGCAGCACCTAGAGTGTTTCTTATGCATTCTACAGTCATTTCCTCAATTTTTGTTTCCTGAAGACATGCCAGGTCTAGTCTGGACATGTTAACCACTTGCCTGACATCCTCTTGTTTGGCCCTACTGTTGAGGCCCCTCACATTCCAAGACAAGATTTTATAATTGTGCCTATCCATAAGCAAGGAACAAACAACCAAGGAAGATAGCTTCCAACATACTGAACATCAGGTGGCACATATTACAGACAAGTCTAGTCCAAACTATAGAGAAGACACCTCTCAAAGGAGGGCAAAATACAAAGGCTGCCATAGCCAAGACATAACCCCCTAAGGCTAGGAGGGGGGGGGGGGTGGAACACAAACATCAAAGGAGAACAATACATGAGCGACCCAAAAGAAGCAACTAAAATCTTAAGCCAGCCATTCAGGCCACAACACCCTTAGGTGCTCCCTTCCTCAAGTTTTTCTTGGCCTTCCCTTTCTTGATCAGGCTACTGACTTTACAACTTCCTGGGCCTCCTCTTTCTTCTTTAGCTTCTTCTCCTTCTTGTCCTTGGCATTTTTCTTCCGCTTCATCATCTGTTTCTGATCAGTCACTTCTATGAGCTTGAGGATTGCCTGCATAGAGGATTCAGTAAGGGGCTCTTTGTACATATCAAGATATTGTTGAAGTGCCATATTGTCTAGCACCCTCTCTTCCTAGATGATGTCACACTCTTTTGCCACTAGGTCTTGAGCTAGCTTCAGGATGGATTTTCCTTTTGAGTTTTTGTACTACCCCTTGAGCTCTTTCTACTGGCAGTTTGCTTCCCCTCTATCTCAGATTCTTGGACTATGTTATCTACCATCTTATGCTTTGGAGTCTACAACACAAAATTGGACAGAGGAGTGGTGGTTGCCTCCTTGAATAATTTCATCACCTCTTACAGCTACCTTCCCTGCTCCTGAGTTTCTACATCAATGATCAATGGGCTTATAGCAGGAGGGGAGTTAGTCTATGATTGGGCCTGAGGTTCCTGTGCTGGAAGAGGGTTGCTACTGCTATGGCCCTGGGCGGGATCAACAATTGCCTCTTTCCCCCCTGTTGTAATGGCCATCATCTTATTTGCTCTGCACCACATGCATTGGATCCCCTGTTGTTTGCTTTGACTGTTGAGTCATCCACTGATCACCAGGATTGTCTTGATTCATCTGCTCATCTTGATTGACAAAAGAGCTCACTGTGGCCTCAAGTAAGGGGTCCTCGGCTCTAGAAGCCTACCCCTAAAGAAGGTCAGGCAAAATGCTGTAGTGATCATCTTCTTTCCTATTTTGCAAAGCATTGGGTAGGACCCCTTCTAAATGCACTAGCTACTGCTGGTGTTTCTCAGACTTGTTGTGTGCCATCTGCTTGCCATGAAGAACATAATTGAAGTTTGGTGTAATCACAATGGCTTCAGTAAAGGGCTCAATTACTGACTCTTTTTTTTCATGAGAGGTGGAGGTTGTTGCTGTGCAGCAGAGTAGCACCCTGCACTGGTGTCGCCTGTACGTTGCTGCTGCTCCTCTATAATCTGCAAGTGTTCTACAAAGGTAGCAGAAGGATTTATCTCGATGGCCTCCGACAAAGGTGACTTGGTAGCTTTGGACTGGAACCACTCCTGAGTTTGAGTCTGATTAGATATTACAATGGCATCAGAAGCAGAGAAGGGAACTGGCTGGGCTCTTCATTCCACTTCATCCCATAACTATCTGAGAGCCCTCCTCTCCTCAGGGAGTGAGCTTCCCCTATTTGGCGTCAATGAATTGTCAACAGCTGCTCTGTATTTGGTCCCTCCCTTGGAAGATTCACCACGGCAATGGTCTATGCTTCGACATTCTGCCAAAGAAAGATCGGGCTCTTGGGCGTTTCTATTCCCGATCTCCATCATCATCATCATCATCATCATCCCTGGGACGCCTCCAGAACTGCTTTTCTCTTTCACAACCTCTGTTAGGTGGGTGGAGTTGTTCTTCTTCTAGGTCTTCATCCTCTCGACCTAGTTGCTATGCAAAATCCTTCCAAGGAACCTTGACGTCTACGATTAGCTCCTCCCGAGAGAAGTGGTAAAACATCAGATCCTCAACCACATCTATGTGAATCAGAACTTTAAAAATGTGGCACTGCTTGGTAGCTCTAAGGTGGTTGAAGCAGACTAGTTCATTATGCCTTGGTTCCTGCTCAAACTGTGGCATGGTGAGGAAGATAGATTATGGGATCCTAGAGGGATCCTTGCTGAAGGCCCAGCATTGGAACACTCTCTGGTCTGCTCTATCCATGGCTTCCTCCTCCACATGGTGGATAAATAATGCCTCATCACCTAAGACCTTATCAGCAATAGCTTTTGACCATGCATGACTAGGGATCCCTTCAATACATAATCTGACATGGTAAGGTAGGACTTCTCTTTCACCTAACTGATCTAAATCCCATGCATGAAAGCCATGCTCTATTGGCCCCTCAACTGCACTGGCCGCCGCAAAGACAACATCATGATCGTGCCGCTCAGAAAACACAACAACAAAAGGATCTGGAGAGGATTTATACACATATAACTTGTGCTTTCTAATACCAAAGTGAAGAAAGATTACATCCTTTACCTCCTCCCTTAACTGAATGCACATGGGACATTCATCTGTAATCAGCACGGCATGATCTGTGATGAGCCATCTTTTCTAATCCATTTCCTCAGTAGTGGTTGCAACCCTGAAAGCAATCCTCGACCTGAAACGAGGGTTGCTAGGGTAGTTCACTACATTTCCCTTAGGCTTCGGCAACCTTTACCTTGATTCCACAACACATCGGTCTGGAGAGTGCTACAAGGTAGGCACCGCTCCAAATGAACGTCGACGCTCCATAGACAAGCTTTTCTTACTGCAGCCTTGCGAGGTGGACAAAGGGGAAGGAGGAGTGGCAGTATGCTTGCTAGCAGAAGGAGGACGCGGGGGAGGACATGCTTTACACACTGGATTCAACTGATAGGTTGGGGAGGTGTGTCCACTCTTTTTATAAATCCAGCATTTGGCTGGATCCCTGCAATGGGTGCACCTATGGTCTCTACTCGGGAAATTGAAACACTGTCCTATCAACCTCTCCATAAATTTCTGGTTGTGCCTTTGTGGTGATGGGGCTTTTCTCTCTCTCTTCTCCACCACTGAGGTCTTCTGACCAACTGCCATTCATGCACAGTGTTATCTTCTCGAGCCCAATGTTGCATGTCATGCTCTAATCGCAGATATGGTGAGGATGCAATTTCAATCGGGAGGTCAGAGGTAGGGATCGCTTCCCATTTCAGAATTTTGACTGGGTTAACAGGCTTGCAGGTGGGCTTCAACTCGGGCCATAACAGAGCACTGTAGCAGCCCAGACGAGAAGGTGGGCTACCAGGGTTGAAGGAGACAACGGTCAGGCGACAGTAGAGGCGTACCTTGGATCGTCAGAGGTTGACCACCAGAGGGCCGTCGTAGGTCTCCACCAATGGAGGGCACTCTTCAATGGGACGCGACTGCGTCCCGGGGCACTAGAAGAACTCCTTCCCAACTTGACTCTTGTAGAGAATTTGAACTGGCTTGACCTCAGAGATCTTGTTGGGGCACTAGTTTTCCAGGGGGAAAACCTGCTCTAGAATAAGGTGGACCAATCCCCCCCCCCCCTCTGAAGCAGTCTATCTTCAAAACCTTCAGAGGAATGCAAACCCGACTCGCAGGTCAGCAGTGACCTGTCGACAGATTCAGGGCTAGAAAGGTCAGGATCCTTCAGGAGAGAACTCACAAATTGATGTAGGGAGGGTTGTGGAGGTTGGGGATTGTGGACATGGGTTAGATCTGAGGAAGAGTGTGGTGGAAAATAGGGATTGAGGTTGGTGGTGGCTAGATCGCCAAGGGTGTTGCCCACTGGCCAAGGAAACTGTTGGGCCATCTGCTCCACTGATTCATCCCCACCTCGCACTCTCTTTCTAACACTTTATAATCTCTTGGATTATGAACCACCTAGACTCTTATGAAATTAAGCCTCGTCAGCACCTTTAGCTCTTGCACCAGATCGCCTGCCTCTGACATATCAAAATCATTCGACATTAGGGCATGTCTGACCATCGTAGCATTTGTTTCAAACTCTAGGTAGTTGATGCCTTGATCAATGGCTGCTTGGACTCCCTGCAAACAAGAGACCACCTCGGCCTAGAAAGGGTTGTGCAAGTAATCAACCCACCCTCACCCTAATATAACCACATCACCGACAGAATCTCTAATGATCCATCCCCATCCACCACTCTTCGAATATTCTGAGAATGCTGCATCGCAATTTAGTTTGAGCACTCCAGGAGGCAGCATGGACCATCTCTTTCTTTCCTTGTTGACGTGACTTTCTTTAGCTGTGAACACCTTGTTTATCTCAGTAGCTTATGCTTCAATACTATGGACAAGTGCTTCAACCATTCTTCTTCCATCTCATCTGATTCTATTTCTTTCCCTCGACCAGGTCCAGAGAAGTAAAATGTGTTTGATCCTCTTTTGTCCCTCCAGGGATAGGAGAATAAACTCTATTGTCTCTTTAGTTGAACCGATTGTTTCCATCCTTACTCGCACTTCATCTAGACTTAGGGCAAACCATATTCTCTTCACCACATTGCACTTAAAATAAAGATGACGTCCATCCTCATCAAATCGGTCACACACAGGGCATTGTGTATCCAATTTTACACAGTGCATTGTGTATCCAATTTTACTTTCTGGTGCTTTAGATTGACACAAAGTGTGACTATTGTGCACAAATCTCCACAAGAAATGTGAACCTACGCGGATGATGGCCCTCCTTCCCTTGTACATTTTCTATGTATATCCTCTTGCTAAACCTTATAGGTGTTTTTTCACAAAAAAGGGTATGTGGATCATAATGCCTGAATTGTGTTTTGTTGTATCTTTGTTTGATTTTTTATGGATGAACAATGTCATTTAGAGTTTAGAACCGCTGCAGATACTCAGTATCATCAGTGGTTATAGTTTAGAACCAATGTTGATAATTGTAGATTATCAATGACGGTACATTAACAATGGTTCTAAAACTGCTTCTGATGGCAGTTTAGAACCACTGCTAATGACATATTCTGTAGTAGTCTTCCTCGCAAAAAACTTCTTTTACTAGTTCATCATCCCATGTACCAGAGATTGTTGGATTCACAAGATCTGACACATCTCGCAGTAGAGTTGCACATATGTTCAAGTTGTGACCATCCCCAACTCTCTAAATTACTCCTTTTTTAGCAGCTCAATGCCACGTAAGATGTTGCGCCAAGTATAAGACATGATGGCTTTAGTTCTTGTCATCAAGATGCTAGTATTGGGAAAATATTTGGCCTTCCGAATTCTTGCACATAGGGAATCAGGGTTTTTGAAGATTTGCCATCCCTGCTTACCAAGCATAAACATATTAAACATTTATATATCCCAGAAACCTAGCCCTCCCTTAGATTTTTGGCTTGATCAACGTTTACCAGCTAATCTAATGGATTTTATGTTTGCCTTCCTCTATTGATTCCACCAATAACGGCATACCATCATGCTTATTTGGTTACAAATAGTCTTTGTTAGATAAAAACACCCCATCGCGAAGGTAGGAATAGCTTGTGCCACAACCTAGATCATTACCTCCTTGCTAGCCCAGGATAAGAATGTTTCTTTCCACCCTTGTATTCTGTTCCATACTCATCTTTTAAGTATGCAAATACCTCTATTTTGGATCTGCCCCACATGCACAAGAAGCCCCAAATATTTTTCATACATGGTTTTACACTGGATTTCCAACATACCTTTAATGT
>VSTD030002982.1:0-11311 GCA_008808055.3 Sporobolus alterniflorus | reverse complement strand
CTCATATGTCAGCCATTCTATACATTTGATGAGTATTTTTCCTGATCCCAAGTCATTGTTCCATGTTCTAAGTCATTTGTTTTTTTCAACAACATAACATCCGCCATTCTTCCCAATTCTAAGTCATTTCAAAAAGCAGTAACATGGCTCAACCATTTGTTGTATATACTGAGCCATTTGATGTATACACTAAGTCATTGTATCTAAAAACAGAAATAGGTTCTCAGCCATTTAAGGTGTACACTCAGCCATTTGATGTATACACTAGTCATTCGATGTAAAAATAGAAACAGAGGGGAGAGCTCAGCTATTTTATGTCAAACACTAAGTCATTTGATTTAAAAGCTAAAC
Organism: Sporobolus alterniflorus; assembly: GCA_008808055.3. Lineage (NCBI taxonomy): Eukaryota > Viridiplantae > Streptophyta > Magnoliopsida > Poales > Poaceae > Sporobolus > Sporobolus alterniflorus. The sequence continues at coordinate 10,960 of VSTD030002982.1, read as the reverse complement.
AGAAATATACAAGAAACCACACTAGTGAGTAGTATTTTTCTCTAGCTTTGTTGTCATGATTGTAAACAAGGGCATCCAAGAAGCGTTTCACAAACTCATGCATTTACTTTGAGTTGTCTAAATATCCTTCTTTCACCATTGAGTTCACACTCTCACTTCTTTGTGTTGACTAGATTGTCCCACAAAAAACTTCTTTGAAGTATGCCACTATTCACATACATCAGTCGTTGTACAATGCCTGCATTGTCACTCTATCATGCAAGTCGAATTCATCACACATCGATGCCCACTCTACTTCAAATTGCTCTGGATTTAGTAGATGGTTGATCATAGATATCAATTTGTCCTTCAGTTTAGGATGCTGATCATACATTTGGCTCAGCTGGTCTTTATATTTCTTAAGCATGTGCCATTTGCAGAACCTGTGAAATGTTTGTGGGAACAAGGCTTTGATGGTATTTTCCATTGCATTGTCTTGATTTGTAGTAATTTTCAGCAAAATTGGTCAGCCATTCTTCATCATAGACAACAATTTATAGCAGCAGTTAGCCATTTTGTTTACCTGTGAATATTGTAATTGGATCTTTTCCATCCATGCAATTCTTGAATTATTGAAGCACCCATTCAAATGTATCCGTATGCTCATCCCTTATCAGAGCCTGTGCAAACACCATATTTTGTAGCTGGTTGTTGAACCCCACAAACATAGCAAGTGGCATGCTGTAACGTTTGGTCCTGTATGTAGTGTTGAAGGTAACGACATCCCTGTAATCTACAAAGCAACAAGATCAGATTACCCAGTCATTTTCAACATCGATAACTGCAATAGTCAGCAATTTTTCATCAATGTAATGGTTAGCCATTTTTGGGTGCACAAAGAACTATTTTTTGTTACCTTTGTATTTGCCTTGTTGGCTTGCATGGCTCCAAAACACTGTTTTCACTACATTGTTCTTCTCCAGCTGGAATTTGTAATAGAACCACGAGTTGTTACATTTGCATTAATCGAAGAAAGCTTTTAGTTTTCGGATGTCATCAATTGCTTCTCGAATTAGAGTTGCCCTCCTGCATGTCAGTCATTCAATTAAAACATCAGCCATTTTTGCACATAAAAACTGAACAGAGCTTTTTAAAACAGTGGCTATACCTGTTTTGAGCGTCATGTTCTGTTATGCTCAAGTTTTGGGGACCTCCAACAGACTCGTGCAGAATATGCATTACTCTTACGTACATGACTCTTGCTTTGTGCATAATATTAACCATGTCATCCACTACTGCTTCTTTCATTTTGTATCCACTCATTTGCTCTGCAATGCTAGGGGACCTTGCAAGTATGTAGTTGTGTTCAAGTATGATTTATTTGTAATAGTACCTGCATCAGTCAGTCATTTTTGGACAAGTAAGTTAGTCATTTGTGCAAACTCTAACTAAGTCATCTTATCTAAAACAGAAACATGGGCTAATATCTCAGCCATTTTATATAAAATAGAATTAGGGGGTAATATCTCAGTCATTTTATGCCAAACATTAAGTCATTATATATGTTTCAGTCATTTACACATGTAGTTATTAATCAAACAGAATTTGTTAGACATTGTTATTTTATTCTTACCTTTCTGGCAGCATTGCTGATCTTGTGATATACACCATTGCTTTGCATTTCTTTTTCTTTGTAGTTTTGCCACGTGTCCTATCCGGGCCCGGACCTCCCTTGTATTGCCCGCTAGCTGAACACTCAACCTCTTGCGTATGACCATTGTTCCTTATTCTTTTTCCTCCTTATGTCGAAACTGGTAGCCGTGTGTATCTGATGTAAAATGCAAGCGTGTCTTCCGCACTCTCAAAGTACATATCCAACGTAGGGACGTACTTAACGTCAATAATTTGGGGGTCCTGTAAGATATTTTAGCAGTTCATATAATGGTCATCAATTCTTTTTTATACAATTTAGCAATTTTTCATATTGTCATATAAAAGAGTAAAAAACTAACTCACATGTATGGAGACTGGTTCAACCTCAGGTGTTATCAGTGTTTTTGGTGGAACACAACTTAGTGGTGTCATTGCTGCCCTATATCTCAATGGATCTTCAAGCCATGCTGGACTCACTATTATTTGCCAAGATACAGCCGCATGAATGGGTGCAGTAGGTGTCAGTACCATGGGAACAACATGTGTAAAATGTGGTGATTTAGGTGGAGGCACAATAGAAGCCTCTGGAATGCCTGACTGTACTGGAATGGCTGAGTGCACTGGAATGTCTGAGTGTACTGGAATGGCTGAGCCAACTAGAATTGTTGAGGATCGTGCTAAAATGGCTAAGTCAAGATGAATCCCCTTTGAAATGGCTCAAGCTATTGGAATCCAGGTTGTTGAAATGAATGAGACTATTATAATGCTAGAGCCTGTTGAGTTGTTGGAGCCATTGGGTTGGGCGAGGCCTCTGGAATGTTGGTGGGAATGTCCATTCCATCTACAAAAAATAATTGAAATATAGGAGAAACCTTGTTATTTAGTAAGTCACTTGTTATCGAGTAAGTCATTCAACCATCAAACAGTAAGTCATTTTTTACATGCAATATTCTAGTCACAAAAAACAGAAAGAAGGTTTCAGCCATTTTGTTTGAAAATTCACATACACTAAGTCATTCCACCTAAAAACAGAGGCAGGGTAAAATAGCTTAGCCATTTTATGTGAGAAACTTAGCCATTTGATTTTGAAATAGAAATAGGGGGAATTTCTCAATCATTTATTCTAAACACTCACTCATTCTAAATAAAACAGAAACATGGGTGGAATAACTCAGCCATTTTATTTGAGAAACTCAGTCATTCTACCTAAAATAGAATCAGGGAGGGAATTGCTAAGTCATTTTATGTTAGACACTAAGTCATTTGTTCTCCAACAGAAACAAGGATGGGGGAGGGGGAACAATTCAGCTGCATGATTCAAAGCAAACCCTCAGCCATTTTTTTTGTCAACACTAAGGCATTTTATACCGAGGGACCGAATCGGAGTAGTGGTGATGTGGAGGCGTGGCGGGTGTGGAATGGCTGAGCATCGACGCACCGGGTCGGAGCGGTGGCGATCGGAGGCACGGTAGGTTAAATTCGCGTAGATGCGAAGGTGCGGTGGTGATGCAGAGGAGCGGCAGGTCGGAGCGGTGGTGACGCGGAGGCATGACGGGTCAAAGATGCGGAGGTGTGGTGGATCAGAGTCACGGAGACGCGGTGGATCGGAGTTGCGGTTGCGATGCGGAGGCACGGTAGGTCAGAGTGGTGGCGACTCAGAGGCGCGATGGGTCATAAGTGGCTGTGATTTGGAGGTTCATTCAGTCAGGACGCCAACTGGACGGTAAGGGCTTTTATACCTTGATAACGGGTTGATTTTTGGAAAAATGGCATACCCACTTCCGCGATTTGGTTACCGTCCACTGGCTCGGGTGTGGGAGCACGCACGGTCGGATGGTTTTGTCCCTGGCAAGGTCCGAATGGCTCCTGGTTGGTCCAGGTGATGGACCTAGAAGGTGGTAGTTATATAAATTAATATAAAAAGTGGCTAGTTGGATTTAGAGTACGACTAGGATAGATGATTGAAAAAATTGTAATATAAAAAAGAGTATGTGATGTAAAGGACATAAAACATTCTTTTAAATATAAATTTAGAGTACAAGCATTGCAGACTGTTAAGTTTCGGACGGAAACACATGAGAACACCTAAGAACGATCTTTTTAACAAGAAGGGGCCTAGGCTGATAGATTCTCTTCTGCATTGAGACATTGAAAACCCAGAGTGTGCACTTGCTAGCAGTGTAAATCAGATGGTGAAGCTGGTTGTGATAACGACACGTCAGTGACATGGGTACTACCCAAGCCTAAAGAGTCAAATAGGAGAGCTAGAAGAATAGGATCAGGGAGGAGAAGATGTACCAAAAGTCTTGTGGGGACCTCCTCTTGTGCATCGTAGTGGGAGAAAAAGTTGAATGTGGTTGTCCTTGTCGTGATCGACAGGTAGGATGACACTTTTCTGGACGCAGATCCCTTGACATAACATCAGGTGACGGTCACTGACACGTGGGCCCGATCCCATGTGTTAGCAGCCCATAGCTACATCAGGGGATCCTAGTGCCACTTTCCTTGTGCTCGTCGAGGCAGAAAGCAACATAGATCTAGGCTTACGGCAGTAGGAGAGAGGCTTGGTGACCGGGGAGAAGAGCTTGGAGGCAGGGGAGAGCAGTTTGGTGTGACGCACACACAACCTAGGAGGCACACATTTTGCCATCATTTAGTTGCTTGGACGCCGCCTCCGGTTTGCACGAGACAGGTGAGATTGGGGAGGAGAGAGTCGAGGGCGGTAGGATAATGTTTCAAGAGACTCACATGTGTGAGCTAGCGATGGAGGGGAGGATGTCTGACAATTTTTCGGTGATTAGCTCATCTAGCATCTTACTCAAATATTAGCAACCATCCCATGGTAGCTCCTCCACCAATCTTTCCATTTTTGCAGAATTTTCTTGTATGACACCTAAAAAAACCTCTAAAATACCCCATATGTCATTGTTATCTCAATGACAAGTGGACCAGCTGTGTCAATGACATGTGGGTCATGAAGGCATAAGGGGTATTAGTTTAAGACAATGGCATTCAAGGAAATTTTCCATTTTTCAGGATCGGCTCATCCAACATCTCACTCGGAGACTAGCAAGTATCACACGGGTGCAAAAGATGGATGGATGGAAGGTAGGGGAGCCCACTACTGATGGTTGTTAGGTACTACTTTTGGTTGTCAATTATGCTAAAAAATAAAGAAGTGCATGCCATTTCTTACACACATATTTGTTATAAATAATGTAGTTCCACTTGTACTTAGAAATATTTGTGTGTAAGTGATTTATAACAGAAAAATATATAAAACACACTATCAATGCAAATAAACACAATTATGACCAATGGCGGTTCACCAACTAAGTAGCACTCGAATCCACAGGCCCACAAATAGCACCAAACCGACTCAAACTATGCCAAATCAACCAGATCTGACATGAGGACCCACCGGGCAATGTCCATGACGAAAGACAGTGCGATAGGTGGAGGCTAGGGTTCGGCTGAACTGGGGTAAGCCTCATCTAGCCCATGTTGCTACGTGTTAGGTCCTCCGCATTTTCCCAAGTCGTTAGCAACTGAGTTGCAAGAGTTACCGCCTTTGTGGCCCTATAAAATGATGGGTGTAGTCGATTCAACACACACTTCAGAAGTTTTCCCTGTTGCATTAGTTCCTTAGTAACAAGTCTTAGTGGAGTTTAGGCTTAGAGTTGAGTTACTCTCTAGTTCCAAGGTCTTCTTGGTGAGCTGGGTATGGCTCTTGCATCCTTTCCCTTTTGTAAGACTTTATTCTAATTAATGACATTATCATCGTCATATAGTTATGTGTCATGTTCATGTGTTCATTATTTGGTTATGTGTCATGACTTTAGTCTAGATTATTACCATACTCATTACATGTCTATGCTAGTCGTATTGCCACGGTAGCAGTTCCAATGTTCATTCGGAGCAGTGGCAGAGCTAGACACAAAATAGAGTGGGGGCTGATTAGGAAAATTTACAAAGATTAGTCAAGAGGTAGACGGAAAATGGAGCCTGTTCGATGGTTGGCGCCCTTCCTGTGGTGGGCCTCCAAATCGTCAAAGTCGTGGCTTCCATATTTTTTTCCATTTGATTTTTGTGGACAACAAAGCTTCCAAGGGAAGTTATTTGATGTGACATCCCATGTCACAGAAGTCCTAATCAATTTCATTAAGCCCCAATTAGGTACTAATGAGATTGATAAGAGGGATTTCAAATCCAAAGTCAAATTCAAATTAACGACAAACTATTCCAAATAGGGCTCTCACAGAAACTTCAAAATTTTACATAACAACATACATGGGAAATACTTTTAAATGAAACTAGGTGTAAAGAGAAAATTTTAGGCCAAGTTTCATATATTTTCAAAATATCTAAGTATGTTAAATAAATCCCAGAAGTTTTCAGCAGCCCTTTGCTTACTTGAATTTCAATTCGAATCTAGGAAAGTTTCAGTAAGCAAAGTTGCTGCTCACATGAAATCCTAGTGTGAGATATTTTTTGTCAATTTTTTACAAGTTTGGAAGCTAGTGTTTGGAACGTATCAATCAACTGCAGATTTGACCTTCGATTTAAATTTAAAACATCAACCGGGCTGGCATGTCAGTGGCACTCTGTCTTCTTCTCCACTGCTCCGCTCGCTATCACCGCTGCCTGCGTGTGTGCACTCAAGCACTAGGCCTGCTACGTCCCTTAAAGCCGCCTTCATCCTTTCGTTTTTCTCCTCCTAGATGAACCAATGAGTCGAGCGCCATTGCAACACCATTCTTCGCTGAGCCGCGTCAGTTCCGCTGCCATCACCGACCCGAGCCCCTGGGCTCGCGCAACCAACCACCATGCCTCACTATTGAGCCACCTCGCTGGAGCAGCCCCACCGAGCCGCCATTGCCTATCGGGTCTGCGACTGAGCCGCTGCGGCCTTCCCCGGGACTCGTCGTCCCCCACCGTAGCCACCTTCCCTGACGCAGAGCACCGGAGCTGACTTCCGTTGGAAATAGTAGCACATTTAGTATGATTTTAATCCAAAAATAAATCAGGAACATGAATAATGAATTGCAGATCGAAACAACAGTACTATCATAGGTAGTAGATAGATCTATCAAAATGATGTAGATTAAACATTGCAACAGATCTAGCAGAATCATATCTAAGCAAATCACCAAATTCAGCATGTAATACGTGATTAGAGAGAAGAGAACGTATGGTGTTTCCTCTTCTTTAACAACAGTGGAGTTGTGAAGAGGCCGCTCAGTCAGGACGATGACACGTGGTAGACAACGACGGTCGGCGCTCGCCTGGGGAAAAGGTAGACAAGTTGTGATGATGAACTTGAAGAAGTGATTGAGTAGTCACGTAGAACGCTTCCCAAAAACTTTATTCACCATCTCCTGTCGCAGGATCATTGAGGACCACGATCCTGGAGACCTGCTCTCCCAGTCGCAGATGCATGTCAATGAATGAGATGAACTAGCCTTGTCGACACAACAACGGAGGAGGTGAAAACTTAGATGCATTTGTGGCTTGTGGGGGTTCATGGTTACAAATTTCGTGGCCGGTGCCACATACACTGTTCACCGTGAAGCTTCACTGAACAAAAGAGCAAGTTGTTAGCTTTTCTTGTTTGTACTTGTTGATTCCTAAACTTTGAAAATCCATAGCAAATAAACTATAAGTCACAAAAATATGAAATAAACTTTGTTGGAATGAACTGGAAAAGGCCTACATTGTCATACATTCAAATCTTTGTGATTCCTGTTCTCCTACTCTACAAATTTTAGAGAATTAAAACCATCGAAGTGGTTTTATGACACTTCCACCGATACTGGTACTAGAGCAGCCCACTGTGGTTCATTGTTTGAGGGGCTTAGGTATCTCGAGCTTGCAGCTATGGATGAAGCAATGTGCACACGAGGATTTTATGTGGTTTGGCCACCGGAGCGTAACACCCTAATTCCACATGTTGAGCTGTATTGCAATGTGCGTTCTTCCAGCTAGTGCTGAACTGGCCTGAAAGGACTTAGTCAAAATCGGTGACTGCCCGATCCCTTGATAGAACAGGGCCAGGCAGTTACATTGTAGACCCGAGGCCCAACAAGTGGTCTCAGGGTGGTTGATGCCCTATTACAGCAGCTAGTAGCAGGCAAATGATGACTTAAGCGATGTGTGGCATGCCTAGTCCCATCGCTCTTGCCACATTGCGAATGGTCAGCTACACTATAGCATTCCATTGGGTCACATCCCCTGCCAACTGCACCTGTGAGTGGTTAGCCGCACGGCACTGCACTGTTGAGCCACACTATAGCGGTATGTCCGCACATCTTGCAGGTTATGATGATGCCACCTGTCTGCATGTCTTGCAGGTGCCACGGTAACGTGTGAGCGTACCATGGAAACACATGAGCCTAGCTGTGTGCCTAGGGCAGCTAAGCCTTTCTTTATTCTTGTGGTCCACAGCATGCTGAGAGTCATGGGACATGTGGCGGCACCATAGCTCTCCCCTCAGGGAGGCAGAGCCCAGAGCCATGAGGCACGTGGCAGCGTTGGAGCCCTCCCTTGCGGTGAAGCGAGGTCTGGAGTCAAGGGGCACGTGGCAACGCTGGAGGCCACGTCCACAGGGAGATGGCGTCCGGAGCTATGGGGCACACGACAGCACTGGAGGCCACCTCTATAGGGAGGCGGGGTCCAGTGCCGTGGGACATGGGGCAGCCCGTGGCCACATATCCAGCTGTTTGTCTTCATTTTATGCTTGTATGCAGGGGTACCCGGTCTTCAGGGTATGATAGTGGCCCCAGGCCCACCTCAGGAGAGGTAGTGAACCTATTGGTGGGGCCAACTCTCTGCATTCACACCCGATCGTCTTGAATTTTCACCTTGGTAGTTGAAGTGCCAGTGTGCCCCTGATGCCGTGGACACGTGGCCGCATTCGATTGATGCAACGTGCCTTAATGCGCATTGTGGATGCCGAAGCATTTGCGGTTAGGGTTCCTGAGGTGACATGTCATAGTGCAGTGGATGTCGTGAGTGTCGAGGCATTTACTACCACAATCCAAATTGACGTGACTGCCGCGCACTACGCATAATGCCCGTGGGATGCTCTGCCTTATTTCCTTGAGTTACCGGTTGGTTGAACCACGCCATAGGACAAGTTGACCTGCCCCCCCTCATCATTGATGGTGTACGCTGCGTGAGAAGTGAAGACACCAAGTGCCAAGCATGACGCTTTTTCACGCGTCACGTAATGGGCAAAGAGGGGAAAGTTGCGGCGAGTTGAGATTTCCGACTCATTTGTTCTCTCATGCACAACATCCCATCTTCTTCCTCCATGCTCAACCTCTCCGCCATTGTTCTAATCCAATCCATCACACGCTGTATTGGCAACTGGCCTTCTTCCCTCCCATTTCCGGATGAGCGATGACCTCGCGCGATTGAGGCGGCTGCTTGGCTAGTAGGCGGCAGAACATGATGGAAGGATGTGATGTAGATCCTTTCCACTTGACCTGTAGCCCGGTGAGTTCATCTTCTTCGCCTCCTACGCCCTGGTTGGGCTCACTTTCTTGGCGTCTTCCTCACTCTTCACGCTGCTGGAGTTCTACGACCTCTGGCTTCAACACCTGTCACCACACTCCCCCACGTTGGTGGTGATTTTCATCCACTTCTGTGAGATGTTCTTCTGCGTGTGGCTGTCGGTGCATTTGTTCCAGCTTTTCCACGTGCTGCAGTCATCCGGGAGGAGCCTGACCGATCTCGATGCCTACTGCTTCCTTCTCTGGGCCAAGGGTCCAGTCACATACATCACATCCCTCACCCCCGGTAAGTGGGACCGGTGGAGAGAGGACTAGGTGATTGTGTAGGCCGACGCCCATGACCGGCTGGTGCTGCTGTCCGATGCCCCGACTGGCAAGTGTAGTGACTGGGAGAAGGTCCCTTCTCTGTTGAGAGGCTACGAGCCTGTGGTGAAGAGCATCAAACTCTAGGCGAACCAGCGCTGGACGTTGATTATGGTGCTGTTCGACTTCTTGTCGAAACACATTACTCCTCTCCAACTGCGTGCCTGCCCGACCAAGTTGTAAACCGAGGTGAACGACACCATGTGGTTGGAGCATTGTCATGGGTTAGATCTGGATCCAAAGGTGCTGGACAACATGTTGGGGAAGCTAAGCCCCAACTCGATCTTCCCTGACATCATCATCCCACCAGTAGCTTGCGTGCCCATTTGCTTGGACCAGTCGATGCAGACGAAGCTGCTAAAGGAGGTGCCACACTGGACGATATTGATATCATAGTGTGGCAGGTGGGTGACCAATCTTGGGGCATACAAATCCCCAGAACAGATGCCGCCGGTGGCTAGGGGTCGCAGGCACTGGCCCCAGCTCCGACAACGAAAAGGAACAGGTCCCAGCTTCCGGGTCCTCTGCCAAGACAGACTCCCGGTCGCCACCTATGGATATCGGGGGATCATCTTCTTTGGCTACCAACCCTAAGAAGAAGTGGAAGTTGTACCACAACGACGGGACCCTAGTTGGACCTGAAGGCTATGGCACTGGCGTCGGGGATGGGCGGCTCCGGTGGTGGCGGGTCCGCTGCATCGGTTAAGGAGGCGACAGCAGTGGCGGTGGCCACGGTAGCCAAGAAGGCTTCAGAGGCAGCAACAACTAAGGAGGTAGTGGTGAGGAAGGCCACAGAGGTGGCGGTAGTGAAGAAGGCCATTGAAGAAGTGGTAGCTAAGGTAGCCGTAGAGGCGGCGGCGGTGAAGAAGGCTACAGAGGCGGTGACAATGAAGAAGGTCACTGAAGAAGTGATAGCTAAGGCAACTGAGGATGTGGCAGTGAAGAAGGCCGCTGAGGACATGGTAGGGAAGAAGGCCGCAAAGGTGGCCGCGGTTGACAAGGCTACGACCTCGATGGTGCTGGATGGGTCCGGCAACAGCGACCCTGATGTAGCTCAGGCAGGCCTCTGACTCAATGCCGGCCTCGGAGTCAAGTGCCAATAGGGCTGCATCATCAATGGGCAGCTCCCAAGCAGTTCTACGGCGTCTAGAGTTTCAAGGGCCCCGGTATGTTATGTGATTTTGCGATTTTCTTCTTTTCTGTTTTTGTGAGTACTTGATTGACTGGTGTTTCTGTTGCTCCAACGTGTTGAACCCCAATGAGACGCCTCCTCCACAGAGGTCTAGTGCTCAGGAAGATCTCAACGTTAGCGGAGCCGTGGGGTCTCCCGTGGATCACGACCCCCAAGTATCAGCAGCCGGCGTACCGAGCAATGAGGGGACCCTGATCATCAAAACTATCCCTGAGGTGGACTCGACCACCATTGCTAGTGCCATGACTTCTTCAATGGT
>VSTD030002981.1:0-11311 GCA_008808055.3 Sporobolus alterniflorus | reverse complement strand
TTTTACACCTCATAATACAGCAATACTGGACGTAGGGTTTTTACTCTCCGGAGGGCCCAAACCAGTCTAAAAACTCGTCGTGGTCTTCCTTGAGATTGATCTTGCATAGTCACGCTTTTCCCGTTCCTACTCAAAATATCTGACGACATGACATCGATAGTACTATAAGTAGTTCTTATGTTTCTTTGAGTTTAGGTATATCATACTACTAAAAGGGGTGTGGAGGATGAAGTAAAAATGCAAAATCGAGTAAATTCCAGCTCCACTCAAAACACCCAACCCAAAAGCTCCTACCAGACTTTGTTCGGTCTCACCGAATATTGTCCGGCCCCTTCAAATTTTGTCCGGGCTAGCCTTATATTTAAAAAGAATCCACAGAGATCTCCTACCAAACTTTGTTTGGTCCTGTCGGACATTTTGTCTGACTCTCCTGGACATTGTCCAAATTTTGAATCTTAGTCCAACAGCTAGTTTCTTAGGAGAGCCATATACGTATTTCTCCACTTCCAATGGCTCTCATCTCGTGGCCTGACGAAATCTTGGTGCTCAAAGCTCATTTTCTCCGCTCTAAAAGCCTCACACACTCAATCCTAAAGCACTCACTCCAAGTTCTTGATCTAGGGTTTGAGTGAAGTAAGGATTCGACTTCCTTGTGTGATTCACCTCCTAAAGCTCGTCTTGATAGTTGAATCTTCATCCTTCATGCTTGTTACTCTTAAAGCATAGCTCTTAGACGGTTAAATGTTGCCCTTGAGCTACCGCTTTATGTGGTGAGTCTTGAGAAGTTTGTATTACCCATCTTTGTGATAATGAGCAGCTCAGGATCGGTCTTTGTGACCACTTGAGTGAGAAAATGGTTAAGAGAGATTCGGCTCTTTGTGAGCCCCTCAACGAGGACGTATGATTCTTTGTGAATTCAAATATCGGAATTAAATCTTATGTCTCTCGTGTGCCCTTGCATTTACTTGCTTTACTGTTAACATTTACCTACTTGTTGAGCTTAGCTTGTGTTAGATCTTCATTGCTTAGTTAATCTCTAGTAGTGTTGATTTTGCTTGTGATTAATCTAATTGGTACATTGTTTTATTCTACAATTCATAGTCCTGCCCTGCTCTAGATCATATAGTTTATCTTGTTTCATTATCGAGCTAGTAGTGAGAAGGATTTCCTACCCGAAACCTCTAGTCGGACATTGTCCGACTGAAGTTTTCTGTCTCACATTTTGATTAAGTGTTTACAGGATTAAAATTAATGAGTGTCTATTCACCCTCCTCTAGACGATTTTCACTTTTCAACGGGCCAGCATGGGAAGCAGGAGCTGGACCCAGCCTCTCAAATGGGCCGAAGCCATGGGATCGAGTGGTGGGCAGTACAAAAATAAAGCCCAACTAATGGCGTGGTGGTTTTAAATTTTGGAGAGTGAATTTTTTTGGAGAATTTGTTGTATTGCTGGGTATTTTATCTTAGAGAATAGTTAAAATAAAAAATAGAATTTATTTTACCTAGTCTCTTGGAGAGTTGGAGTTGCTCTAATCTCTTGCAAAGTCTTTTTTTTAGACAAAACTTTCATTCATTGATCATGGTGATTACAATCAGCCATCAATTGCCTAAGCAAGAAACTTGGAGGGCTTCCCTCCCAAACTACAGCACAATTACATGAGGCTTTGCCAGCACAAATGTGAGCCACTAAATTCCTCGCTCCCTTGATATGGTGCACTAAGGACGAGAAAACAGAGGACATAACTTAAATGTCTTGTATAATTTGATGAACTTCAGATCAATGCTTCTCATGTGAATGCCAAAGATTAACCAATTCCAGCAAATCAGTTTCTAGTATTACCTTCCATTGTGGCTCCGTCATTAATGAAGAACCATCCGCAGGAATTTGTCTCACCATTGCCTTGAGGAAGGCACCGTTATCATCTCGGATCACGGCCCCCGTAGCTCCCACTAAGGACTCGACTTGAAAAGAACCATCTGTATTGATCTTCACCGTGCCAGCTTCAGGTTTCTGCCACTGCACCACCGTTCTTGACGCTTGAGATCGTATCGACCTGATGGTGTCCAGGATCAAATGGAAGCATACATCTAGCGCCCATTCAATGGCAAGCTTCACAGGAATAGGTGATTTACCATGCTTCCGGTCATTCCTCGAATTCCAAAGCGACCACATTCCATAAAGAAATAAGCATCTATCATGTTCACTACAGCACTTCTCATCCAAGATATCCACTGACCAAGTCACAAGGTGAAGTTCAGGCATCTTAATACTCGTAAATTCTGTCAAAGTTTTCTAGAACTGACGAGCATAGGAACATGTGATCAATGCATGATATGTGGTTCCAGGCTGAGCACCACAAGTGACGCATGTGTCCATTGGTTCAATGTGACGACGATGGAGATTAGCCTGAGAAGGGATTTATTCATTGATACTCCACCAAAACACCATTACCTTTGGTGGCACCCTGTAGTGCCAAAAAAATTGCATACCCAGTTATTCTTTGCATCAGAATGTGAGGATTTATCCTAGGAATGCTCTTCCTCTTGGCTTGCCTTCTCAATTAGCATTCTATATGTAGTTCTAACCGAATAATTACCATGCTTTTCCCCTGTCCAGGCCCAGAAATCTTCGGTTGTCCTCCCCAATGGAATACACCTGACTGCTCTTGCATCCATAGGAATCAAGTTCGCTGACAGAGCCTCTTCATTCCATGAGCCTGATTGATCAATCAGTTCAGAAACTTTAGTGGCCTTAGCTCCTTTTAATCTGCAGATTGGTTTCATTCCAATGGCATTTGGAATCCATCTATCAATCTAGATATTAGTCGATGTACCGTTGCCAATGTGTCGAACTATGCCAGTTTCCAAGATAGATCTTCCCATCAATATAGCACACCAAGTATGAGAGGCATTTTTCTTTTTAGTGGCTGCCATGAAGTCCCCATTTGGGTAATACTTTTCTTTCATAACTCGGGCACACAGATATGAGGGATTAGTCATCAGACGACACCCTTGTATACCCAGCATAGCTAGATTGAACTTTTTAATATCTCTGAAACCCATTCGTCCATGAGACTTTGGTAATGTCAGATCAGTCCATTTTTCCAATGTAAGCCTCTACTGTTAACTGCACTTCTCCACCAATAGTTGGATATTGTCAAAGTGATTCTCTTGCATGTATCAGGAGCTAACAAGAAACAACTCATTGAGTAAGTAGGAATGGACTGAGCCACATCTTTATTCAAGGTTTCCCTCGCAGCACAACTTAACAGTTTTTCACCCCATCCATTCATTAGACCACGGATTTTACCAGGAATAGGCTCAAAGGCCTCTTTAGAGCTTCTGCCAATTACAGTTGGTAAACCTAGATATTTCTCCCCTAAAGCCTCGGTATGAATGTCCATACTCTGCTTTACTATGTTCTTGACTGAATCATCACAATTGTCACTAAAGAATATAGCAGACTTTGACATGTTAATGATTTGGCCTGAGCCATTCTGATAAGTTAAGAGAAGATCTTTTAGTCTACTAGCTCCCCTGTCACTAGCTTGCATGAACACTCGACAATCATTAGAAAAAGATGTGAAATCCACAGTGCATGAATGCCCACTCTAATACCTTTAGTCAAAAACTGAGGGCTGGAAAACTTGAGCAGGCAAGATAATCCTTCTGCACAAAAGAGAAAAAGAAATGAGGATAAAGGATCGCCATGACAGATACCCCTAGAAGGTGAGAATGACTCTGAGAAATAACCATTTATTCTGATAGAAAGTTTCACCGACTCAACACATCGCATGATCAGGTTGACCCAATTGGCACTGAAATCCATTTGAAGCATGATCCGTCGAAGATAATTCTACTCCACTCAATCATAGGCCTTGGACATATCTAGTTTCACCACACAAGCACATGACTTGCCTTTCTTTTGCTTCAAATAGCGAATGTTTTCGTAAGCGATCAATGCATTGTCTATAATAAGCCTGCCGGGAATGAAAGTCGACTGCTCTTCAGAAATTATTTCACCAATGATCTGTCTCAGTAGGTTTGCTATCACCTTGGAGCAAATCTTATAAATTACATTACAAGAATTTTCACTTTTGGTATGAGGGCTATCACTATATTGATGATCATCTCTGACATGTCACCTCCATTCAGAAACTGAAGAACCGTTCTTGTGACATCTTCCTTAATAAGATACCAATGCTTTTGATAGAAGCATGTCGTAAATCCATCAGGCCTAGCGCTTTGTTAGGATGCATAAAAAAACAAAGCATTTTTAACCTCCTGTTCAGAAAATGGTGTTTCAAGCAAATCATTCATTGCAGTAGTTACCTTTCTGAGCACAAACCTTGTAACTCCATTCGGGTCCATATGTTCCTTCAGTGAAGAGGCCTTTGTAAAAATTTGTTGTCATCTCCTCGATCTCCTCAGGAGCTGTACACAGCGAGCCATCTCCGCATTTCAGGTGTAAAATCATGTTTACATGGGAACGTTGCTTAGCTTTTGCATGGAAAACCCCCGTGTTCCGATCTCCTGCCTTGAACCAGTTAATTCGTGGCAGTTGTTTCTCCATAAACCATAATTTCCTCCCTTACTAGTACCTCGGCATGCCTGTTCATTATGTGGCATTCCTCATTGGAAGGCCCCGAGTATGGGTTCTGCTTCCTCTCTTCTTCCAGTTGTTGCCTAAGATGAAACAGTTCCTTGCGAATATTGCCAAACTCATCATGATTCCACGTCGTCAGCTTTTGATGCGCATTGCCCAGATTAGCCAAAATGTCACCCAGGTTCATCCAACCCGTGCTCCATGCTTATGAAACTGTATCATAGTAAGAATGGTGCCTCCTCCACATGTTCTCATACCGAAAAGGTCTCCTACGTGTACCCCTCCTTTGTATCATTCTTGATGTACCTGTCCGGATAAGCAAACCACTGTGATCAGATTCAGTCATCAAAATATGCACCACCATTGAATCTCCAAACATATCTAACCACCTTGAGTTTGCCAGCGCACGATCAAGACAAACTTTGATGTTTGCTTGGCCTTGGCGTCAGTTATCCCAAGTGTAGGGAAGCCCTGAATAGCCTAGGTCAGTGAGACCACAATACTGCACTATTTCTCTAAAGCCCTCCATGCCCCATTCATGCCTTTTATTGCCTCCAATTTGCTCATGGCTGTGTAGAGTTTCATTAAAATCTCCCGAGCACAACCATGGTAAATCATTTTCATTACGCAAAAATCACAGCAGATGCCACGATTCTTTCAGCTGAACGCTCCCCATAGAATCCAGTAAAGCGCCACAACCTCCCATCTGTCTCCATGATCAAGACATCTATATGATACTTTGAGTATGTCTTGATTACAATCGACAAGTCTGCTTGCCACATTAGCACAAGTCCTCCACTGAAACCTTGACTACTTACTCCAAACGCATTTCAAAAACCAATTTTCTGGGACATCTCGTGAGCTAGTGTGGCACTCATTCTCATTTCTGAGAGAAAGAGTGCCTTGGGACGATTTTGATCCACAACCTTGCGGATCTCACGAACTGCCTCGGACCTCCCACAACCCCGGTAGTTCAAACATAACAGACTCATTGTGCCCGCACGAGGGCTGTCAGACACAGCCGTCATCAAACTTGCATGATTGGTTTTGTCAAGCCTCTACTTCTTTTGCACTAACACGTCTCCCTCTACTCAAGGAGATTAAGCAACAAACTAAACCAACTGCTTGTCACTTGGCACCTAAACAGAAGGTGATTGAAGCTTTAAAGCCGGAATGGATGATTCAGGAGCCTTAGAATTCGAGCCCTTCCTTTTTCTAAAATCCTGATGAACCGATTGATACTCCTGAGTTTTTGTCACTCTCACACCAAACGCACGAATACCAGCCTTGGAACTCATGACACCATCTTCAGATCCCCCATCAGCTCCAACTTGATTTGATACTGGCTCCTTTCCTGATCCTTTGGAATTATGCATAGGTTGATCAAACACCTTTCTTTCTCCCCGAGCCTGATGAACTACCATAGGATTCGGCCACAGTCTGAGCAAAGCTCGGGGGTTTCCTCCTTCTGTCCTCAGGAGCACGAAGCTTCTTATGCTCATACGACAATTTCCCATCTGCATCTCTGGCCTGAGGTGTCAGTTATCCCAAGTGTAGGGAAGCTTCAAGTGCACTATTCTTCTAAGGCCCTCCATGCCCCATTCATGCCTTTCATTGCCTCCAATTTGATCATGGTTGTGTAGAGTTTCATTAAACTCTCATAAGCACAACCATGATAAATCATTTTTATTACGCAAAATCACAGCAGACGCCACAATTCTTTCCGCTGAGCACGCTTTGACTCCCCGTAGAATCCAGTAAAGCACCACAACCTCCCATCTGTTTCTGTGATCAAGACATCTATATGATACTTTGAGTATGTCTTGATTACAATCGACAAGTCTGCTTGCCACATTAGCACAAGTCTTCCACTGAAACCTTGACTACTTACTCCAAACGCATTTCGAAAACCAATTTTCTGGGACATCTCGTGAGCTCATGTGGCACTCGATCTCATTTCTGAGAGAAAGAGTACCTTGGGACGATTTTGATCCACAACCTTGCGGATCTCACGAACTGCCTCAGACCTCCCACAACCTCGGAAGTTCAAACATAACAGACTCATTGTGCCCGCACGAGGGCTGTC
Organism: Sporobolus alterniflorus; assembly: GCA_008808055.3. Lineage (NCBI taxonomy): Eukaryota > Viridiplantae > Streptophyta > Magnoliopsida > Poales > Poaceae > Sporobolus > Sporobolus alterniflorus. The sequence goes on along the minus strand of VSTD030002981.1, from coordinate 4,619 downwards.
AGACACAGCCGATGTCGAACTTGCATGAATGGTTTTGTCAAGCCTCTACTTCTTTTGCATTAACACGTCTCCCTCTACTCAAGGAGATTAAGCAACAAACTGAACCAACTGCTTATCACTTGGCACCTAAACAGAAGGTGATTGAAGCTCTAAAGCCAGAATGGATGATTCAGAAGCCTTAGAATTTGAGCCCTTCCTTTTCCTAAAATCATGATGAACTGATTGATACTCTTAAGTTTTTGTCACTCTCGCACCAGACGCACGAATACCAGCCTTGGAACTCATGACACCATCTTCGAATCCCCCATCAGCTCCAACTTGATTCGATACTGACTCCTTTCCTGATCCCTTGGAATTATGCATAGGTTGATCAATACCTTTCTTTCTCCTCGAGCCTGATGAGCTACCATAGGATTCGGTCACAGGATGAGCAAAGCTCGGGGGTTTCCTCCTTCTATCCTCTGGAGCACGAAGCTTCTTATGCTCATACGACAATTTCCCATCTGCATCTCTGGCCTGGGGCGAAGGACATGCTGATTCAAAATGGCCAATAAGACCACATGAGAAGCAGAAAAAGGGCAAGTTCTCATATTGAATCTTGAACCATTCCGGCGGCGCAAAGGACTTGTCTTTCTTGAGCATGATGCTTCTTCGAAGAGGTTTAGAGATATCGATGACAACCCTCGCCCTTAGGAAAGGGCCACCGGCCTTCCCCTCTGAATCGGCTTCCACCTTCTTAACCTCACCAATCAAGCCTACTGCCCTAGCACCATGTTTATCATTCATCCAACCAAAAGGAAGATCCAGGATCTGAACCCACATTGACACCGAGGAGAAGGAAACATCTGATGGCTTCAAAGACTCATCATAATCTTGTAGAATCACCTCATAGCGTCCCACTACCCATGGGGAACCCTCCAAAGCTCTTTGTTTATCAAAATCAGTACCAAACTCTGCAATAAACATATTGTCAGCTCTTTCACCGACCGATCGAACAAAGGGATTGCCCCAAGCTAGTCTCATGGCCGACGTGATGGTGGAAACATGCAACGTCGATGGTGAGAGGACTTTTCCAATTAGGGCGAACTCCAGGGAGCCACCTTCATCATCTGCCTCCTTGTCATCGCTAAAGGCTGAACTCTTCTTCATCCCTTGTCAAGTGAAGCCTTCCCAGAAGATCTGTGACATGCACATCGTCATCTCCAATCTGGCGATCACCACCATGTGATCGACTACCCGATCCGGTCACCATGGCGACTGCAAGCAGTGAAAAACTGTGGAGCCCGAATCAAAATTCGGTCGGCCACAGGCGATCTCAGAGAGGATGATAGTGGGGAACCTAGCGGCGCACTACCCCCAAGTCTGGGACTAGGGTTTCTTTAGACACCAGCGCGAAACAAGCTAACCGGTGGTTTACGGTGGCCATCGACGGCAGGGCTGCCGCCAGTGAGGCATGGACGCCGGGGGACGGAGTATCGCCCGGCGTTGCCAGGCAGGACTCACCAGAGATGGCGAGGCCTACCAGCGGTTTGGGATCGCCTTCAAGATCGTCGAGCGAAAAAACTGGATCGCGTGCATGGCGTTTTTTTATCTCTTGCAAATTCTTGTGTGGGGGGTTTTAGTTTGCTCTTTTATTTTCTCTTCCCACTGTAAGTATATCTCGCTCATTGTGGAGGGGGGGATTCTATAGGACCTGGGTCATATGGAATCCCTGGAGGATCTTGTTCCTCATCTGCCATGTGAAAATAATATACATGATTTTAAATTTAAATATCTGAATAATTTATTTTAAAATGTATACTATGTCCATGATGAAAAACATGATCATACGGTGTTCTATAGAATTCGAGTCCTATAGAATTTTTTTCCCAGCAGGGTGTCCCCTGCTGTTTTTCTGGATCAAAAAATAAATAGTCTTGTATGTATCTACATTTAGTTACATGCATTGCTGTGTGCACACACTTCACCAATCCAAAGCCAGAAGAGAGATTTTTTAGGGTATCGACGTGATATCAACTCTAGTGCGACCGGCACGGCAGCTTTGACCTTGACTTGTCGTTATTGTTTCTGATCAACGAGATTCCAAAGAAGCAGGAAATCACATACTCATCTGACATCTGCAGTTGTTTTGAACGGCTGCCTAGACCCTACGGATCTCCTTTAAAAAAAGGTAGTAGCTCTATCATTTATTAAGGAAGAAAACATATAATTTAAGAATACAGAAGAACTAAAGTCAGACAGACCTAACAAAGAGGCAGAAGGTAAATCATCATCTCCAAAGGCTTTGGATGGGTAGATTTCATAATAAAATCCCCCTAATCACCCCACCATAAGAGAGGATAAGGTGCTCACAGTCAGCAAAACAAAACACGCACGCTCCTAAACTGAACCACTCTGGGACAGCACCGCCAGTAGAAATAAACAGACAGCACCAGAGCCCCAAGGGCCACCACCCAACAACGAAACAGACTCAGAACAACTACAAGCACATTCCATGAACCAGGGCTACAGCCAAATCCAAAAACTGAAGCCTGACAGGCCAGAGGAAGCACTCGGAAGAAGACAGCGATCTCATTTGCGAGGTAAGCACTAAGTAATGATACTTCCTAAAAAAAAGCACTAAGTAATGATCAGATCGATTACTGTGATTGATTTCACTTTACTTTTCCTGTTAAAAATTGATGAAGCATTTCCTTAGAAAAAAAAGAATCTACTCTGTCTATGGGCATGTGGTTCTTCTGACAATGTCATATGCTGGTCTATCTTTAGCACGGATTGTGTTCAGTGGAAGAATGTGGTTTGAAGATATGTGGCCAACCGGATGAAGGAATTGTTATATTCAGTGCAAAACCTCTGTTGTGAATTGCAGATTCAGTATTAGATTTGTGATTCCAAGCATAACATCTAGTAGTTAGATACGTGAAAACATTGCTGTAATCCCCAAAGAAAAATACACCGTTTTGACCATCACTTAAGATGCTATTAGAATAACATTGTTAAACCATGATGATACAGGATGTGAACCAATTGGGCGTCTCTTGGATCTGCAGTAAGAGAGAGTAGAATTCCTTTTAAAAGAAGACTGAATCAAATGAGAAGCAGGGCTTCGTCAACATCCGACCGGAATAAATGAAACACAAACCAAGGTTCGATGTTACCATGTTTGATTGTTGCTTACGCTGAATCACATCAGAAGATACATTTCACATGTACTGAAAACACGAGATTTATTTGTTTGTCTACTGAATTTCATACGATTATATGTCTCTTTCATGATGTTTTTTTCAGCTTTATATATTGGCTGTCGGACATCACATCCAAGAAGGTTGAAATTGGAAACATTGTTCGATTCGACATTTAACCTGCCCTACCGAAACAATGGCTGCCTATTCATCTATTGTTAGGGGTGTCAAACGACAAGTAGAACATAAAGTTCAACATAGAGATGTCCCCATGATCTTTACTGTTGCGTTGTATCCTAGCAATCCAGCTAGGAATGGAGGCCAGAAGATCCAAGCAAAACTAGGTAGCTAGCAACGATTTAAGGTGAGGCGGTGAAAGGGTCAAAGCCCATGTTTGTCCCCCCGCCTAGCTAAGCCACTTGTATTGACTTGGGAAGCTGTACTTTATACAGTAGGTGGATATCTTTGCATCTTATTATTCCTGTCAGTTGCCACTACTTGTTTGGTCTCCGTTAGGATCGAAGGCCCCATAGAGAGAGAAAGCTCTTATTCCAATTTTGGGACGATCAAGAGCATTGCGGTGTTCTTGTACGTTGCTCTACTAACCATATCTGCTGACGTACATAGAACTATTCCCTTCTCCTACTTTCTCTTGCATTGCCGTGTTCTTCTCGCTTCCCTTCTCCACCGGCGGTGGCTGCGGCTCGTCGATCGGCTCTCTGGTTGTTATTCCGAAGGTTTGCTGTGTGTGTTCCGGAGGCATGCATGATCACCACACCGTCGAATTATTCTCACCGTGTTGCGCGACACGCCACCGGGAATCTAGAGCTGTGCAGGATCCGATTCTGCCACTAAAGCCTAGCTAGCTTCCAATGGACTGAAATGGAACCTTGCATCCTCCTTATTTAAGCATCGGCAGTGTGGTGCTAATCCTTCTCTTCTACTGCTCCGGATCGGATCCTAATTCGTGGCTGAAACCTGCCGTTTCAGGTCTCGGATAATGAACACTTTATGTGTATATAATAATGAAGTGTTGATCTATTCAAGTTCATTGTAGAAAAAATCGATAGATGTTAGTTGTAATTTCTTTTTCTCTGTTTGCTTGTTCAGTTCAGAGGCCCTGTGATCATCAATCTGCGATGAACACCTAGAAGATTAAGCTGCACGACCACCACTACGGGTCGCAGATGTGCGACCCCCAGCTGCTTGAGGCCACCGCCGCTGCCCTCTCCTTCCACCAGGGGTTCGTGCCGCTGCAGAATGGCGACGGAGGCAGCTGGCCGCACGAGGAGTACGTTCCAACCCCGAGATCGGTGCTCACGACGCAGGGCGGGTGCGTTGGCTCCGACCCGGCCTCGTTCATGCTCGGCATGGCGCGGTTCGATTGCGCTCTCCCGCCGCCGATGGCAGGGCGGTCACTGGAGGCCGATCAGCTCT
>VSTD030002980.1:0-11312 GCA_008808055.3 Sporobolus alterniflorus | reverse complement strand
GCCACTTGGCCTTCCTGAGCGCTTCATCACCACCTCGCTCATACGCTTCCTTCGCACGTCGTGCTTTCTCATGTTTGTGTGCCCTCTCCTGGTCTCGCTTCTCTTTATACTCCTCACGATCCATCTCACGATGTCTGGCAAAGAAAGCAGCACACCTACGCTCCTCCATCCTATGGGCACGAACTCCTCCTCCATCATGTTTAGCTCAATCATACTACAGAGGTAACATTTCACCTCCTCATCTCTCTCTGTATCGATTCACACCTTATAATCACACAATGGAGGCACAGGGTGCAAAATAGTCAATGATAAATTTAACACAGCTCACAAATCATTAAGTACTTTATATGAGACTGCACAACACAATCGCTTATTTTACACATCCGTACCTCTGTATTGCCCAGTTCAGGATCATATGCGACATTGTTACACATCCAAAACCGTTGCCACAAAGTCTTGTAGTCTCTTGATACATTCATCCTACATGGGTCACCACAGTAACACTCCGGCACCTCACCCTCTCGCTTCAAATGCAATCCGGGCATGGTTTTCGCAAAGCCATTGATTGTATCAATGTCGCGATCATCAATGGAAACTACAACAAGAAAATATAACAAAATCACTCGTAAGAGCTTTCAAACAAGTATTACAATGACTTGCAAGCTTTCGTAAATACGATAAAGGGGAAATTACCTTACGGTGATTGTGGCAGTGGCCAAGTCTCAGAGGTCGTACCCCCAGTGTCAGCCTCTCTAGCACGTCTGTCCACCTCTTCGCATCGGGCCTGGTAATGTTTCTAAGTCCTGGGTGTCTCACGCCTTCTCTTTAGCTCGACCTCCTATGCTAACCTCTTTTCCTCCTCAGCTTTGCACTGCTGCTCCTCAACATACATGGGATCATTTAGCTGTTGCAGCCTTGCCTTACACCAATCCTGTAGCTCATATCTTGACTCAAAAGACTTGTATAGCAAATCATAATAAAATATGTCCCAAAGCCACGCAGGAGGATACTGTTGACGGGTCTATCTCCAGTACGCCAGGTCCGTCTCAGTACGATCCTACAAGTCATCCAACGTATCACCGTCGGACGCATATAAATTCAACTCTCTCTTGATTGTCCCAAGAATCCAACTCGGTGGCATCTTCAAATATTTTTCCCGCATTTCCTTCTTCTTTTCATACACCATTCTCTTGCCAAGTTTCGCTCCTTTCCTTCAGACCTCATCAAGAAATTTCTCGCGGCCATCAAACTCCTCCCAATCACAACACCTTGTATGCTGTCGACAAAGACATATTCAAAATCATTAATGACAAATAAAATGGCTACTTAGAAATTTCTCAATGCAAACTCACCGATGCATCATCCTCACCGACAACGTTACCACAAAAGTAACCATAACCAAGCTCTGATGGCACAAGCCCCTATCTAGCTGGGACACCATACTGACAGAGTGGAACCGAAGCGTGATGACATGGTAAATCATCGGAGTCCAAATATAAAAATAGCTCTAGGTCATCCGGCCAATGGTTTCTGGGACCATAAACAAGCTCGTTGAAATCACATCCTTGCTTGTTATCCGACAAAACACATTGTAATCTAATGTCATGCATGTAAGATCAATACTTCCAACACAACAAAGAAATGACATCTTTTATGAAGTATTACCGATAGTGAAATAGGGCAACGCCAAAATGGTGTGTAATCAAACCCGGTCGGCGGGTTAGCCAACTAGGATCGGTACCCGCATTTGCACAAAGGTGGGTGGCTCACACGATGAGTCATTGCTTCCTCTTTCTCCTCCTCTGTCATTGGAGGTGGATTGGGTGACGGGGCAACCCAACGCTGGAAGCTATGATACGTATAGGACTGGTTATCATCATAGGGAAAAAAGAATTTGTGGGTCAAATATCTCCGACCCGTCAATCCACTGGAAGAACCTACACCAGCCCTGTTTCTGCAAAATTAATATTTATTTCAATCACACTAAAATAATCGGGTGGTCAAAATATAAATACTTCAATTAAAGAGATTAATTAAATAATCACAAGCGTATAGCGGCAACTATAGTATGCACGAGCGGCCATCGACGGATGCCTAGATTGCTTGACATGAGCCTCTACACCGTGTTCACATGTCAAAATGGGAAGGGGAGGAGGAATGGGAGCGCCATCCATAGTTGAGTTTGGGTATCGCAACCTTCAAAAATCATATCATACGACATTTTTTAATAACAATGAACTAAGAACTCTCCATATGTCATACAAAAACGCATGCAACAATTTCATAAATCTATCATATGACAAATGAAATTTTATATCAATAGTCATAAATATACTATCATGCAACAAATTTCGACGTGGCCAATACATAAGTACCAAAATCCTAAACCTTAATCATGTCGTAAAGCAATGATTAGACAATGTGAGCTATTTTTGATCTAACACCTAAATGGGATCAAAACTACTCGTTCATATAGCATAATCACTACATACTAAGTACAGATACATTGATTTCATCTCTAATCCCTGCCACGGGAGTTCATCCAAACAAAAATTTCAAAATAAAACAAAATTGAGACGGTAGAGACAACATATGTACCCAACACGATTAGGATACCAACTAATGGAGTCGATTTCTCGCACCAAGGGCTCAGATTTTGGGGGAGAACTCAAAATCGCCAATGGAGCCGCCACAAGGTGAGTAGAGGAGAAGGAAGGAAGAGAGAAAGAGAGGAGGAAGAAAGAGAAAAGGAGGGGAGCCATATTTTGCTGACGAGTCACGCCATGGTGGTTGACGCGACTCCTTCGTGAGTCGCGCCGCCTAACATGGCTCGACTTGATCGACGTCCGATAGAACAGTCATGTCAGTTGTGCCACAGCAGTCGGCGTGATTGAGTCATGCCAAAAGGACTGGCGCGACTCAGACAACTGTGGCACCACATCGGCATCAGGCCACACGCATGCCCCATGAGTCGTGCCATGTGCACTGGTATAACTCCTTCATGAGTTGCACCAACTGAACTGGCGTGACTCGAAGGGGCCAGATCTTGGAAATAAGTTTTAGCCTGGTTCATTTCTCGATTTTTTTAAAGGGGCCAAAATACAAAAAAAATCGCCATGTTAGCCTTACCAATATCATATTATTAATTTTCTAATGCTTAGTTAAATTGTTAACAAATAGAAAGGCTATGGGTAAAATAGTTAAAAAGCTTTTATGAGCTAATGCGCTTAGGTTGCTCCTGCTCATGCATTATATTGCACTTTGCACTCCATGCATTGCACATTTTAATCTCGGTCATCTTTATACATATTCGGGTAGATCACGCGGAGCCAAAACTCGGAATTTAAGAGGGGCAAGTCTAAGGGGTGTTTGAAGATTCACAAGCGTCAAGTTGCAAGGATGCTAACATTGTTGTAATCAAGGCATGCCCCGTTGCATCACACCCAATCCTTGACTTTTACTTTTTAATTAATATCTTTATGTTAGGAATTATTGTACATTAGGTTGGTAGGAGTTGGTTAAAACCATAGTTGCATTATGAATATCTTATGAATTACCCTTGATGACCTTGCTAGTATTTGGATGACGTTAGCCATTGCTAGACGTAGATACAGACTTCGTTAGACACCGAGTGGTCGAAAGACCACGGATCGGCGATAGGTGTTTCACACCTTTTCACTTGAGGCTAAGTTGAGATTGGATAACCTGAGACAGGGCGAGGCCCTTAGGTTGTTGTAGCCCCTGGTTGTATTGGTTAAGAACCAATGGGTTGGCTCATGTGAGCAAGTATTGAACGTACTGATCACATGTCGGTGATATGAGCCTGATAAGCCTAGTAGTCGGCCGTCAACAGATGATTGGCTTTACCCTCATTGCTTCAATTGCTATCTTGAGAGAGAAACTGGGTACAGACCCGCGGATCGATCAGCCAGCGTACTGTGGATTATGTCGGGAGCCATTTTTCTCAGGAGCAGTGGTTCTGCTCAATTCTCTTGATGACTACGTGAAAGGTTGATATACGTTGACTGCGTGAGATACGTGTGGTCTGAGACCATACGCGGACTGAGCATGGGATGTGTGTGGCGTGTTGGTCGGGTTTCCCCTATAGGGTGTACATCGATTTAAATCATCACGACTCTTGGATATGAGTAACTGCTTGTTTGCGTGTGTCCGCACGTAGTTAATTAATGGGAGGTTGTTTATTAATAAATCACGATTATGCTTTTCTATAATTACTTGTTTGACAACTCTTGTTTGGTATAGTTCAGGATTATCGGCTTGAAGTTTAATTAACTTAGCTTTATGTTAACGTTCAGTTTAACTAGACTAGATGGTAAAATTTGAAAGTAAGGACACACTCTTTGTGTGGGTTTGGCATAGTATAGAGCTTATCTCTTTTCAGTCTTGCATACTAGGAGTCGGCTATTTATGACCATGTTGACGGGTAAGTCTTGCTGAGGTTTAGTTCCTCAGACTTTACCTTGATGTTGTTTTGCAAGGTGCTCTCTCTCCCTCCCTTTTGGCATGAGCCGTTCTTGAGGCCGGGATCTTTAGGGCAAGGTGTCATTCTTGATCGCCGAGTGATCACTTCCGCAAAATATTTTTACTCTCTCTCTCTTCCGCTCAATCTCTGTAATCAAATTCAAAATTTAAATTGTAATAAAGTTTAACTTTCAGAGTATTTCATAAGTTTAATTCTTATATGTGATGTATTATGCGTTATTACATTGATAATGACAACCCGTAATGATCCTTGTTAGGACTGACAATCCTTACTTAAGGGTGGCATGTCACAATAACTTGCGACATCCCAAACTAGCTGTCATAGATAAGAATTAATCTATGACAACCTAAGATGGACCCTCGTAGATTAACATTAATCTACGATGACTCGACCCAGCCCATATTGATTAAATTTAATCAACGATGACCCAATCTCGGTCGTCGTAGATTCGGCGAACCCTATCCAAAAGCTGCGCGCACCGGGGCACACAAACTTGACACAACAGAACCACCTGCGTGATTTTATTATTTTTTGGGATTTCTAAGAATTGTTTTTGTATAGGAAAAGTCAAGGATTAGGTCTATGGATCACGGGACCACGACTATCTCTTAGTCCATGGTGGACTCACGATACTGGGGCGGCGTGACCGCTCCGGGGCTTAGGAGGTTGTCATGATAGCTTGGAGAGAGAGAGAGAGAAAGGGATATGAGGTCATCGGGGTTTTCACCAATGGCGCCACTTGGAGGTGGAGCTACGGAGATGACCACATGACGGTGCTCCACAGATGCGGGTGGTGGTGCTCCGATTAGGAGATGGTTCGGGTTGTGTGGAGGAGAGATTGGAGCCGGGATGGGTGCAGTGGATAATGGGGGTGCTCTCATCAAGCCTTTTATAGGGTCGTAGGGCGGCAGAAGCCAGACAGTTAAGGGGAGGGAGGCAGTGGCGGTGGAACTTCAATGGCACCGATTACGGGAGATAGAAATAGGGAAGGGGAGGTGATGGAGTGCAGCCATTTTTTGAGGGGAAGAGGAGGAGGAGGCGAGACGGCTCCATGATGCCAGAGGCAGACGACACAGCGAAGAGCGGTGCGGCAGCCGGGGAGGCCGAAGGCGGCGGCTAGTGTCTGGAGGTCAAAGATGACCAAAGGAAATTGGGTCGATGGGCTGAATGCGTGGTTGGGCCGAACTGCTGATTGAGCCGGTGAAAAAATATGGCTAAGAGTATGAGATGGGTCAGAAAGATTGGAAAATGAATACAGGCGGGCCAAAACAGAAAAGAAAAAATGGAATAAAAACAGGGAAGGATTTTTGGGATGTTGAAAATTGAAATTTTGATTCAAATGATTTTTATTTAAAAATTCATCAAAACATATAGAAGTGAGATCTTGTTTTGTTCATCTCATCACGTAGAACAAAATGGTGAAAACAAAATTTAAAATGGAAATCATATGACTGAGATTAATCATTTTAATTTTTTTGCATTCGTTAGTGGCGATGTGACGATGACTGGACAGCTGAGGTGAATAGCTCACATGTCGAGAGAATTGGTTGAGGCTAATTCATTTATATAGTTATAGAGGATAACCCCTACATTCCATTCCCTGTCAGTATGTCTACTCCCTCTCCCTCACTCTGCAACATTTGGCCAAAAAACCATTCAATTTCGCTTTGGCTAGATAGGCACTAGACAGTTCAAAATAGTTTTCATGCAATATGATGTAGCATTCTCTAGATGGAAAGGAAGCAATTTCAAGCAAATTTCAGATTCCAAGCAAATTTCATCCCAGATCGACAAGGGCGGAGCATTTCCAAGCAATTTGAAACTACTACTTAACTGGCCGCTATTAGGGAATGGGGGCCAGGCGCGATGGTGTTGGCGCCGACATTGCTGGGGATGGTGGCGATGTTGTTAGAACAGGGAGAAGGGCCCTGTCGAGATTGGAAATCGAGAGAAAGAAAGAAAGGGTAGGGGAGAAGAGGAGATGGGCGCTGCCGTTACCAAACCCCTGTAAGTTTGTCGGCCAGGTGACCCGCCGATGAACTTAAGTTAAGTTCGTCGGTTACGTTGGCCGACGAATTAAGTTGACTTAAGTTCGTCAGGGCCGACAAACTTTAGTTGGCCGATGAAGCTTCAACATATTCTGTAGTGCAAGGTAAGATTGGCTAGCTATATGCCTAAGGGCATGTTTGGATCCATTGAGTTTTTTTTATAAAAAAATGGGTTTTAGCAATAGCTCATAAAAATTGGCTTCTAAAAAACTGGGTGGAGGTGTTTAGAGACACATTTCTAAAAGGTGAGAATCAGTTTTTAGAAACTGAAATGACATGTGTGCCCCTCATTTTATTTGCTCATTAACTATCATGTTTTTTATTATCTTCACATACGTTTTGCACTAATGCGAGGTTCATAAAGCACAAAAAGTTTAGCCCGAGAAACATAATGCATGAAAATCCTAGGAATCATATCTTAAACATTCGAATAAGTACAAAGTTATATGGGTCATAATAATTTTAAACACTAGTTCATAACCCCGCGATGCTGCGGGATTGTATAATAAATTTTTAAATTATAGAATGATGGGTCTTTTTAAGTTCAAAATAAACACAGATCAAATGTGCATAAAGAAAGCAACACCAAAATTGAAAATATAGAAAAATATAAAAAATTCACTTGCTGCTCGTTGTGCTAAACTTGGTTCAGCAAACAATTTTGGTCCACGACCCAACTGGTGCGTCTCACACCTCTTGTGCTTTTACAAATATAGAGCAAATTAAGTTGATTTATAAATTATTCAAAACACATGCAAACGTGATCTAATTTTGTTCATCTCGTCGTGTAGAACATAATAGTGAAAATAAAATTTAAAATGGATATCATATGAGTGAGATTAATCATTTTAAGTTTTTTACTATGCAAGATTATGTGGTATTATGTAGTGGTGATTTTGTAATTGATAGATGATGTGACAGTTAATAATTGGTGGATGATGTGGACACCTTACATATTAAGAGAATTACACTAAATGATTTCTAGTGGGTCATCCTTATATAGGTATAGAGGATTTGAACCAGAGTATATAATTATCATGAAACACTTGTCAGTGGCACCACAGAATTGTTGGGGAAGGAGATCTATGGTATTTTTTCTATAGGGATTGAACAATCAGGGGCATGGGTTGCAAATAACTTGTAATTTATGAATGGCGAGAGGCAATTAGCCAAAAACAGGCATTAGCTAGGGTGAACCAGCTAATAAGTTTTTAAGAAACACAATTTTTGATTTCCAAAATCTTGAGCAAAAACTATACAGGCCATCAGTTTTTAGAAACTGATTTCTTAAAAACTCAATGGATCCAAATAGCAAGGTTGAGCACGATCAAAATGTCACAAAACTGAACAGGGAAATGGGCGTTGATGGGGAGCATGATTTTGTCCACATCACAAAAGGTCACAAGAGATGCTTGTGTTGCTTTAGGACTTTGAAAAGCAACCATTCTATGCTTTCGGGTATGTTAGCCCGGGAATAAAAACCAAAGACCTAACATTGAAATCAAAATAGCCGGAACTGAAATCGAAAAAAAAACGAAATCGGAAAAACCAAAGTTTACTTTGGTTAGCATTTTTCAGGAAATGAAATTTATTTCAGTTTTCGGGTTTTCACCTGATTTTCACGGAAAACCCAATTCAGCCCATTAGTTCATGTTTCGGCTCAACCCAATAGACCACCGTATATGCCATGTGTCAATCCTGAAATCTAAATCCCTAATCACCACTCAACCGCATAGGCTCTAGGCTCCATCGCGCCACCCCGCATCGTGCCGTCCTCACGCTCGCGGCACCCACACGTGACACATCTATGCTCGTCGCTCACAACTTGTATCATGGCAGCATTGGAGGTTCAATCGTCGAACGATGTATGAGCATGGATTGTGATTTCTCTCATTTTTTATGATGAGCCAACGTGAAAACGGTTTGGGTCGAACCCCGAACCGCACGAACCAAACCTCAAATTTTCGTTCGATCCGGTTTGGTTCAACCTGGTATCCAAAGGGTTGCAACATGGTTCGACCTCTTCGATCCCAGGGTCGAATCGACCCGCCTTCGAGCAAGAACGACTACCTCGTCACCGCCATCGACCCATCCATGCTCCCCACCAGCAAATCGAGTTCGCTGCTTTCCAAAGCCGCACCCACCCCGTCCCTCTCCATTTCGATCCAGGACGAAACTCACCGGTAGGAGGATCGCTGGTGAGGTACCCGGACTCCAGCACCAAGGTTCTCTGGGTGGTGAGGTACCCAACCGCCAGCACATCCACGATAGCTGGATTTTGAACACCTTCGACAACAATCGTCCCAGGCTCTCACGGTGAGATTTTAATCTGCACAAAATGTTGTGATTGTTCCGTAGATTGCAATGTTAGTTGCTTGTTTTCCTTAATTGGCTAATGCTTGGTCCTGCTTTTTGTTATCTAAATTCCAATCGAAGAAACAGCGGGATGCATGTTGTTCTGTACCAGAACTAATATGCAGGAGCCGGAGCAGCGTCTAGGCCTCTAGGCCAATTAGTGGACTTGCTCAAATACGGTCCGTGAGACCCATCTCTCTTTCATTAGATCACAGGTGCGGGACAGGCCAGGGCGGACTCGGCCGACGGCATGGCTGGAGCTCCAGTTGAGGAAGGGTAGGGACATAGTTTGACGGTTCACGAGGAAACACGGGTGGGCCGATCTGGCGGTTCGTGTGGAAAAATAGGAGCGGGTCAACCCTTAACCACGTTGTCCACTATTGGGATCGCAGGGTCGAGGAACCAGTCGCCCTGAACCGCACAGTTTTCAGGTTCAGTGATGAGGTATATATACAATGTTATTGTTATGAACTTCGGTTACTTCAGTTAAATCAAAAACCGAACTAAAATTTGTCGACTGTTTTTTTTAGGTAGCATTTGGATTTCTATTATTAGGAAACCAAACTTTGAGAAAAAAACGAAGAACCAAGTTAACGGAACGTCCAGATTGACCGGACGTAAGAATGCAAAATTCCATGTTTCCAATTATTGACTGACGCCTCTGACTCAAGTTATACTATAGGTTTATCATTTTTTAGATGAAAATACAGGTTTACCATTTGTTTCAGCCAATTGACGCGATACTTTAACTTGATTTCATGATGTGGCATGTGTACTTCCGACGATGACGACTAGTAGATCCCCCCTGCGGAGTCGCAGAGGACACGAATTAACCTTTAGTTGGTGGCAGCAGTGCACGGTACATCCACCAAGTCAAATCTCGTAACAGCTACAGACCCATGCATTTGGATAGATGGGTGTGAGTGATATCTACAGCTCCCCGAGACGAGCCAGCTGGTCGGCGAACACCTTCCTGAACTCCGGCATGCTCTCCGGCTCCAGCGACAGCGCCAGCGCGACGGCGCCCTCCATCCTGGGCGCCTGCATCACGTACACGAAGCCGCTGTAGTACATGAGCGCCGGCCCCATGAACACAGGCGCGCCCCACCCGAAGTCGGAGTCGTGCAGCGACATGCCCATCCAGCTGATGGCGCGGAGGTGCGCGCGCGAGATGCCGCTCCGCGGCAGGTTCATGGCGTCCACGTCCTCGAGGTAGTCCACCAGCGACCGCGCGTAGTCGTCGCCCTGGGTCGTGGCCGCGAGCGCGCGCCGCGCGGCGTAGCCGACCGGGTTGGCCACCACCTCCCCGATCGTGGCCAGCGCGGAGGTGCGGACCACCGCGTTGCCGAAGTAGCCCGGCGGGAGCGGCGGCGCGAGGCGCGCACGCATGTCGATCATGGAGTAGAGCCGCGTCTCTGCGTCGGGGGGCAGCGCCCGCGCGCGTCAGGCGCAATGCCACACCAGCGCCACCGCGGCGCGGAACGTGGACGCGCCCGCGCACCGCGCCTTGAGCGCGGCCACCTGCGCCTTGGTCAGCGTGATGATGGCGCTCGCGTAGGTGGCAGCCGTGATCGGGTGCACCGGCTCCGGCTCGGGCTTGTACTCCGGGTGGTCGTACAGCACGGCCCGCGTCGGGCGCGCGCTCAGGAGCCTGTGGTCGAAGCAGGGCGGCACGGCCGCGTGCGCGCTGTCCCCGCGGGCGATGCTGGCCCACGTCTCCACGAAGTGCGCCGCGCTCCTCGCGTCGACGACCGAGTGGTGCAATGCCAGCCCGAGCACGACGCCGCCGCAGCTCAGGTACGTGACCTGAGCGAACAGCAGCGCGCACGGCGGGTTCGGCGCCGGTGTCGCGGGGACGAGCAGATCACGCATCTCGTTCAGGAGGTCGTCGAGCGCGTAATCCGACCGCGCGCTGACGAAGACAGCGCCCTCGGCAGTGCAGTCGATCTGGACGCGCCCGTCGGCGTCGAGCCCGAGGCGGCCGGCCAGCGGGTAGAACGCGACCAGCGCCCTGGCGAGGCTCTCCTTGACGGCCTCCGCCTCGAAGAACTCCGGCTTGCCGGTGGTCCGGTAAAAGTAAACCGTGGGCGTGTAGCCCCGTCGCGCTCCCAGATCGAGGTTGGACAGCCAGACGGCGCCCGCCGGCGTCTCCTCGGCCGGGACGACCATCTCTGACGTCAACGGCTCCACCTTGGCCATTGCCACGTCGACCGGCCCTCTCTCTCTCTCTCTCTCGAGCACGTATGGGTGCTTTGCACTGTGCGTGCGTGCTTGCTTTACTGCTTCGTGCACAAGGCAGGCGGTTGTGCTGCTGTGTTTTCCGCACAGCAATTATATAATTTGCCAGACCATCCACGTGATCTGGGACTGGTGTCTATGAGCTCACAAGGGCATTAAGTATATTT